>JAOXNR010053420.1:0-14256 GCA_028571225.1 Parsonsia alboflavescens
AGACATTGCAAGGTTGGAAATTGAATGAACAAGGTTGAAACTTTCAGCAAATGTGTAGAGACTTTGCTAGACTTTACTACATTGTTTGAAGCACAGTCGTCAATGGAGGCTGAACCAAGGAGAGAGCTCAACATGTGGATGATAGAAGACATCAAGGAGGAGTGAATAAGCAAGAAATCAAGTCATTTGAAGCAAAGGAAGTCAGGCATAACAACCTTGGATAGCAGACCAAAATTCTACCCAGAAAATTCAGTTTTTTAGTCCTCTTTTTTTGCAGCTTAGTTACTTTAGTTAGACTTTTCCACTTATTGTTAGTTGCTATCTTTATGTTCTAAGCTAGCTTAAGAGGCCTAATTCAGTCCCTAATCATGTTTGGGGCTGAGCCTATAAATAGGCCTTCATTTGTATTGTAATTCAGAATTTTTTCTACAAACACTTTCAGCTTTTGAGTGAAATCCTTATGGATTCAGTTAGTTCCTTGGCCAAGAGGTTACTAGGGCTCTTCTAGGGTTCTTAGTAAAACTTAAGGGTTTATCAATACTTGGCTAGCATAATTGATTTGGGTTGAAGAAATCCAAACTCATAGATCATATTGGAAGATAATCATGGTCATTAGTCACTAGGTAAAATCTCTTGTTGAAGTATTGGGCAAAATTTCTGATTACGAGTGACCTTGGGCTTGGATAGATGGATGTTGAAATTACAACCATAATTCAAGAATCACATCATCTTTGCTTTTCTTGTTACCAAAATGATTTATCCCGTAGGTTTGCAAGAACAAATTAACTCATCTAAATGCATGTTGGAAATATCTTCCTCCTCTTCAATAACTGTTATCTTGGCTCTAAATCTTGGGGGTAAAGATCTCAAGATCTTTTTTACTTGTTAGGTTTCTGACCAAGGTTTGAAAAACATAAGCCTCATTTGCCAAATCCTTCAATTTACTTTCAAATGTTACAACACTATCTTCTTCCAACATATGCAATTCTTCGAACTTGGAGTCAAGTTGTTGCAGCTTTGAAGTTTTGAACAAATCAATTCCTTCATGAACAATCTTCAGAATATCCCATGCTGACTTGGCAGATTCACATTGAGAAATGTATTGAAATTGATCAGAATCCATATAACATTTTAATGCTTTAGAATTTCCAATCAACATTTTCAATTCGAGTTCTGACCATTTCTCAATCAGTTTAGGAACGAATACTCCAAATTCATCTGTAACCTTAGATACTGTCCATTCTCTATAGCAGTCCAAGCATATTCACTTTGTGCATGAATGTAAACTCTTATTCTAGCTTTCCAGAAAAGATAGTTACCTTCATCCAGAAATGGAGGTCTACTAGATGATTGGCCTTCCTTAAGTGCACTCATCTTGAGCACAATCTTCAAACCACAATCTCACAATTGCATGTGCAACAACAGTTGTGACAAAAGTTTTGATACCAATTAAAAGTGAAGATGCATTCTAGATACTATGTATTCATGTCATAACAATGTGGAATATTTTAACTTAATAAAATAGAATCATATAGATAGAAATTAAAGATGAAGACACAAGAATGTTTCTTAAAGCAATTCAGCCAACTCCTTGCCACTATGGGAGAGATGCTATTTTGAGGCGGTTTAAGTAGGGCGTTGGTAGCAGTTGTGACCGTTCAATAAAAACTTGCAACTTTCATGGAAGTCACAACACCATCTGCAAATATATCTCCTCCATATTTGCAGACAATATTGATTAGATAGAGGATGAAGATATGATCATGTAATCTTCTTGAGAGGAATGAGATCTCTAGTTGATAAGCTTCAATAATCTCTAAGGAGTGAATTGCTTGATCCGGGCACTATGTTGTAATTCTCAAGTAATTTTTAACTCAAAATTTCTCACACTAAACCTTGCCCGATTCTTTACTTACTACAGTATTCTGAGTTCTCCTCCTTTCTTCTTCCAATATGTTTTGGGATTGCCGCTTTCCAATTTGAATTTGATTGCTTGCTAAACACGTAACATAAGCTCCTGTTGCAATTGTTTCATCCTATCATAGCCTATACAATCCTTCTAGAAAAACCCATGACAAATGTGTTCTCCAAGGCAGCTAGGAAATAACCTTTCCTCTAAATATTATGGAATACTTCAAAATATCTTCAAAAACCATCTTTGACCAATCTTGCTTTGACTTGATTAGTTTTGTCTAGATTGCAACTTGATGCATTGTTGCAACTCGTTGTTTAAGTTATTTTTGCAACAAGCTGTTTTCCACTTATCCCCTTCTTTCATACAAATTTGATGATAGCCACTTTTTGAAGTTAATTTTAGAAAAATGCATACTACTACTCCATTCATCAAGTGTATCATCTAACTTAATTATGGGGTATTTTGTTGCTTGAGCGACAATTAACACACTTTCTCCAACTTCCATCCTTCTTGGGCATTGATGCAGGACAATTTGAATCATCCGCAATTTCCCGAACAACAAATCTGAATAGGAAAACAAGAAAGGATGTTTTGCGTGATCACTCACGATTTTGGTCTAATTTGAATTGCACTTCAAAACCGAAGTCAGAAAAGAAAAAGGAAATTGGTTCTTGGAATAATAATATTTGCCTAAAACTGATTAAAAATAATACAGCAGAAAAACTACTTAAATAAAGCCCTAAAGCAATAATAAAAGTAATTACCAAAAGAAACCCTAATGAGAAAAATAGAAAAAAGCCCAAAACTCCATGAAAACGATCTCGGATGACCCAAAACTATCTTAGGCCATGGAAATGCAATGGGGTTTGCCTGTTGGGCCTTTTCCAGTCGTCCAGTCAAGTTTCAGCCCATTCTAAGACAATAGGTTCGACTCGCATCAGGTCAGATTAGGCTCATTTTCCCTGCAGTCGCTTGGACCTGCGTGGACTCTCTAGCTTGGGCTTGACTAGTGTAGCCTGCTGATTCGAACCGTAATGTTCATCATGGACGAAGTCCTTAGCAAGCACAAGGAGGATGGGTACCGCACACAGGCTCATGCTCTCACTCACATAGCCTTTGGCTAGCAACTCTTCAACTTGCCTTTGTAGCTCTTTTGCTTCTTCCTTATTGGTTCTATAGGCACGCCTTGTTTGGTAGATGGGCTTCCAAAATCAAGATTTGGTGCTCAATCCCACTCCTGGGTGGCAACTTGATGTGATTCTTGAAGGGAAAAGATTTTTAGTGTTCATTCATTCAAAAAAGAATCAAAAGAAATGAAGGACTCATCATAGATTTAAGGGAATTCCAATGGAATAGTGTTTGTCTAAAAGTTGTCTTCCAAGTACAAATAAGAGACTATTTATAGTCTTAGTAATAATAAGCCCTAATTTGATCTTGCAAATGGTCAAAAGAAATTAAAACCCACTTAAAATAAATTGAATGACCAAAAGGAATGAAGAAAAGTTGATAAAAATCTGGAAAAATATTGCATTAAGTGAATAGGGAATGACATGATCCAACACCGGTTGGGACTGGGAAGCACTGGATGAAGCACTGGCTCGTCATTGGAATTCAGCCAAAGTCCATCCAAAGTCGGATGGTTGCTAGGATGGGTCGGATGGCGTGGTCGGTGTGCCCTTGTCTCGCTTTCGTGCCTTTCTTCGCTCCAACTCATGCCATCTCCGAAATAGTTCGTGCCAACTTCATTCCAAACTTTCCTAGGCTTCCTAACTTGACTTCCAAGTTCCCCAAGGCCTTGATCTTCATTTCGAAACCTCCCACCATCATCCTCAAGGTCTTGAATGATCCACAAGTTGTAATCCTTCCTTGTTGGTTCTTCATGAAGATGACTTCGAAGTTAAGTAGTTCCTCTTGATTTTGTACAAATGCCACCATTGACCTCTTCATCCTTGACGCCCTTGATCTTGTGATAGGTTTCGGAGGCATTGATGGAGCTTGATCTCTATCATTCCCCCCCTCCCCGCTAGAAGGATTTGTCCTCGAATCTTGGTCATCTATATCAAAAAGAGAGAGAGAACAACTTTGTAGGCATTGTCATGTATCCTCTCAATGATTTGGAAGGGACCATCTCCTCTTTGATCAAGTTTAGTCCTCCTTGCTTGTGGAAATCTTTCTTTCCTTAAATCTAGAGGAGTTAAAGGATTAAAACCATACACCAATTAAAAAGAAGAAAAGTGAGTAGAAGAGTGCACACATCTATTATACGCAAATTCAATAAACAGCAAGCAATCTTCCCAAGACTTCACATATCTTTTGATGATGGCTCTAAGCATAGTACCCAAAGTCCTATTAACTACGTCCGTTTGGCCATCCATTTGAGGGTGACAAGTATAGAAAAAAACAATTAGGTTCCCAATTTTCCCCAAAGGACCTTCCAAAAGAAACTTAAAAACTTTTTATCTCTATCACTCACAATGGTTTTTGGAATACCATGCAATCTAACAATTTATTTAAAGAACAAGTTAGCCACGTTGTGAGTATCGCCAACTTTAGTGCATGCAATGAAGTGAGCCATCTTTGAAAATCTATCAACTACCACAAGAAAAGAAATGAATCTTTACCCCTCCTAGTCCTAGGCAATCCAAGCACAAAATCCATAGATACATCTTCCCAAGGAGCATTAGGTATAGGTAAAGGAGTAGACTTGGCTTTCTTACAAGCAATGCAATTTTCACTCACTTTCACCACATCTCTTTACATATAAGGCCAATAAAAGTGATCTTGCAATATGCTCAAAGTCTTGGAGATACCAAAATGTCTTATTAGGCCTCCTCCATGACTCTCAATTACAAACAATTTCCTCAAGGAACATTTAGGCACACAAAGCTTATCTTCTCTACACAAATAGCCATTTTGTAAATAGAACGTATTATTCACACTTTTCGCACATGCATTAAACACATCCTTGAAATCATCATCTTCAACATTCAACTCTTTTATAAGTTCAAAACTAAGAAAATTAGCACCAAGGGTAAAAATCAAGACCTCCTAGAGAGTGCATCTGCCACAATGTTTTCTTTACCTTGTTTGTACTTGGTCACATAGGGGAACATCTTTAAGTACTCCACCCATTTTACATGTCTTTTGATCAACTTTGTTCGTCCCTTCAAGTGCTTGAGGGATTCATGATCGGTGTAAATCACAAACTCCCTTGGCCATAGATAATGTTGCCAATTGCACAATGACCGAACCAAGGCAAAGAGTTCTTTGTCATAAGTGGTGTAATTCGAAGTAGCACGATTTAGGTTCTCACTAAAATATGCTATTGGTCTACCCTCTTGCATGAAAACCACTCCAATCCCCACCACTTAAGCATCACATTCTATTTCAAACACTTTAGAGAAATCGGGTAGAGAAAGAATGGGGGCACATGCAAGTTTAGCCTTATGCAATTGAAAAGCTTGTTCTTGTTCTCTCTCCCACCTAAACTTAACTTTTAGCTTAATTACCTCTGTTAATGGGGCTGCAATTGTGCTAGACCGAGAACAAACCTTCTATAAAATGATGCCAACCCATGGAAACTCCTTACCTCACTTACCCTTGCAGGAGTTGGCCATTCTTTTATAGCTTTCACGTTCTCTTGATCAACATGTACACCATTACAAGAAACAATATCTCCAAGAAATGTAACTTTGTTTGAACAAAAGGAACATCTACTCAAGTTGGCATACAAATGTTCTCTCCTAAGTACATCAAAGAGACATTTCAAATGTTCTAGATGCTCATCCACATTTTCGCTATAGACTAAGATGTCATCAAAGTATACCACAAGAAATCTACCAATACAATCCCTAAAAATGCTAGGTGCATTACTAAGACCAAGGGATATAACTAGCCATTCATACATGCCATGCTTAGTCTAAAATGCGGTTTTCCATTCATCACCTTCTTTCATTCTAAATTGATGATAGCCTCTTTTTTAATCTATCGTTGAAAAAAAAATGCTACCACTCAACTCATCCAACATATCATCTAGTCTAGGGATAGGGAAGCGATATTTTACCATTGTCTTGTTAATTGCTCTACAATCAACACACATGCACGATGAGCCATCTTTCTCAGGTACCAACAAAGCGGTGACCACACATAGGCTCAAGCTCTCCCTTATGTATCCTTTAGCTGGAAGCTCTTCCACTAGCCTTTGTAGCTCCTTTGTCTCCTAAGGATTTATTCTATAGGCCGCCTTATTGGGAAGTGGAGCTCTGGGAATGAGATTAATTTGATGCTCAATTCCTCTCAAAGGTGGCAATTCAAGTGGTAACTCTTCCGAAAAAAATGATATTTATACTCTTGCAAAAGATGAGAAACAATACCAAAAGAAGATTTTTTTTAGAATCTAAAGCATTAGAGTTTAAAGAGTATTTGCACCAAAGAAGAACCATAGGCTTAAAGCCCAAGCATGGA
Source organism: Parsonsia alboflavescens (assembly GCA_028571225.1). Classification (NCBI taxonomy): domain Eukaryota; kingdom Viridiplantae; phylum Streptophyta; class Magnoliopsida; order Gentianales; family Apocynaceae; genus Parsonsia; species Parsonsia alboflavescens. Next base: position 6,380 of record JAOXNR010053420.1, read on the forward strand.
CTCTTCACCTAACTTTCTTTTGCATAGAAGCTCACTTTCTTTTCACTTTTGCTCTCTTCTTCTTTCTTTTTCCACTCATCATCTTTTGCTCTCTCCTTTTCTTGTCCTCACTCTTTCAAACTCGATCCACTCTCCTTCGTCTTTCTTTTCTTCACTCATCTTTTCAAACAATCTATTTTGATTAGGGTAAGTTTCATGTGGTTTCAAAGAGTTCAAGTCAACTGTCTTCCCTTCAAACTCAAGAGTGTACTTGTTTTTGTGTGCATCAAATGTGACTTTCCTATCATATTCCCAAGTTCTTCCAAGAAGTAGGTGGTTTGCTTGCATAGGAACCACATCACAAAGGATATTGTTGGATATGCCCTAAGACCATATGATGATTTACTTTGTTGGCATAACTTTGTATCATGATGCTATTTATATCATTATATAGTTTACTTTTATATCTGTATTTCATTTCATAAACAATTGAATGTACTTAGAATAATTTATTTCTATTCTTAAAACATCCCTAGTCAAGTGTTATTAAGATTAGGATATCAATAACATACTGAGACCCGAATATGCTAATTGATGACAGTTGTTATGGATATGAGATATCAAATCATCACATAAGTACACGTAGAATATTATGTACTGGATTGACTTGCCATGAAATCACTTCATAAGCTGTTATATTAGTGTCATGAGTGATTTCATTATGATAATTATGTCTCATCTTTTGACTTGAGGTCATTAGAGATTCCTGCATGAAAGATTGCATACTTTGATATTGTCAAGCATCACTTTTAATTGAGTGGACAATAAAGGCATGTATTGAGTATGTCCTAATTTGTGTTGAGGAATGTTGAATGATCAAGATAGGATTTTTCCCTTTTATATAACAAGAGAGTGATGTCTAGCATTCTTGGTCAAGTGAGATTATGAAATGCATGGCCATGCTCGAATAAGTAGTTATGAGATATTTATCTTATTTGGTTTAGACAATCTACTCGGGCCTAAGAATTGAGATACCGAACTTTACAAGTATGACACTTTCCATGACTCATGTTCAATTATAGCTTCCTAGACAAAAAGATTAAGACATGTTATTTTTTATCACTGAAGCTTCTGTATTACCGGCATTCTCGTTAGTTGGATTGCAATAATGTGTTGCTAGACATAAGTGTTAAATCTCGTTTATGTCAAATGCCAATTTTATGGGAACCTATTGGGTCACACATTCAAAATGTGTCGCTTAATGGGTAATATCTCGTTTGGGACCTAAATGTCATTAGATAAAGTTCTTTAGGCTAGTTCATGAATAGGAATTAACCTATAATATTATTAAGAGTTAATTATGTGATTGAATTGTATTTTTCCAGGTTCGTTGAACCTAGACAAATTTATTTAATTCAGTTACTCTCTGATAGGCAACTCGTTTTGAATTCAAATTAGAATTCAAAATGAGATTGAGTTATTACGAAGTCTTCTAGGGTTTTTCATATTTTATGCCTCTCTCTTTTTGATTAGTGATTCTTCTATCATAGTGTCTATTTGGAGAAGAAATGAATATTTTCAAAGAGTTTAAAAATTAAAATGAGATAAAAATACTAACACGATTGAATCTAGAAATTCAATTGTGTCAGGTCCCTCTTCTTGGTTCGTGTGATGATCTAAGGGCCACCATTCTTATTTATGAAGTAGAAGCAAAGTTTAGAGATCTTTGCTGGTGACTATAGACGATGATTCTATTAATCATTTTTCGTTTGATATTCCAAAAAAAAAAAAAAACGGTAGTTACTAACCCTCTCTTGGATTCCCTCCGATCAATACCTGGAGGAGGTCTATTTGTGGCCTTCCCTCACTTCTAACTGTACTTCTCCATTGCAAAAGCTATCCTCACTTGTTTCTCAACTTTGACCTCCCCACTATCATTGAGTCATTGCAATCTATATGGCTTTGGATGATCAATACATGGAAGTTTCAACCCATTTTCCATATACTTGCAAGCCACATTGACACAACTATCACTATCCACAATGAGACTATACAAATTCTCCTTGATCAAGTATCTAGAATGAAACAAATTTACCCTTTGGAACTCATCCTCATCCTTAGCTTGAGTACTGAGGACTCTCCTAATCACTATGTTTCAATTAACCCCCAAGAATCCCTTCACTAGGGTCATTACCCTCATCATCATCCTCTCCACAATCCATATCAATTTCCCCATTATCCTCCTTCTCACTAGATGACTTAACAAAGCCTCTATCCATATGAATAGTTCTTTTTTCCAAACATTGTCTACACATGTCCATAACCCTGGCATTGTTAGCATTTGATCTCTCTAGCTTTATAAGTTGCTTGTGGTGTTTTACCTTTATCACCTTCTGGAGCTTTCATTTCACCAATTTTGGGCTTTGGGACTTCTTCTTTGGTTGGAGCCTTGGTCACTCCTTGCTCCTTGGGCCATGAACTTGTAGCCTTGGTAGATGAGTTCCCATAGCTAGTGTTGCTATAATATTTTCCATAAGATCCTTTCCTATTCTTTATTTGCCTTTCAATTTTGATGGCCTTTTGTACCATCTCCTCAAGTCATCATAATGTTGCAACTCAAGGTTATCTCCAATCTCCTTGCCCAATCTATTGGGAAACCTTGCCATTGTAGCTTCTGCTTCTTCTTCTCCCACCAGATTGCTTCTTATCATGGCTCTCTCCATTTCTTTGTAGTGAGGGTTCGTATCTTGTGGTAAAGGTCTCTTTTAGAGTGCTTTGGCTCAAATCTCTTCCTAAGGCTCCTCTTCATCTCTTCCCACGTCTCTAGGGGTGGCGCCTCTTGCCTTCTCTTAGCAATAACAAGACGAGCCCACCATATGATGGCATAGTTAGTGAATCCCACAATTGCTAGCTTGATCTTCTTCTCCTCAAAGTAGTTGTGGCACTCAAAAATAGACTCCACTCTTCTTTCCCAATCCAAGTATGCATTGGGGTCATCTCCACCATAGAATGTGGGCATCGTTAGCTTGATACTCCCTAGGTTCTTATCAACTTCATCATCTCTTCTTTGCCTTCTTGGCCTTTCCTCTTCATACTCAACTTCGCAGTCTCCATGATTGATGCTATCATCCCCATATTGTTGCTCTTGATGGATTCTCCTTCTTGGTTGAGCTCTTGATTAGAGTCCTTTTCCTCTTTCCCTTTGAGGTACTTGGTTTCTCATAGGGTTATGAGCTGGTGTCTTCATTGTGTCTAGTCTTCCTTCTATTTGAACCAACCTTAGGTTCAAGTCTCTTCTTATTTCTCCCATGTTGATGGATAACTCCTTTGCCATCCTCTCCATTCTCTTCATGAACGAAGTCATAACATCATTTTCAACTCCCAAATGTGAAGCTTGGGATGAAGGAGTAGCTTCTTTGTTCATCTTGTACCTGCAATAAAACTTCAAAAACAGAGAATTGTATATATCCTCACCAATTCACTCAATTTGGCTTTTACTTACTTAATTGAGCTCATCCCTTATCTCCTTTTTCCACTCTAACTCCTTTTTCAAGTTCTTAAATGACTCACAAGAACAATGCAAATCACTTCGGCAAGAATACCTACTGATCCATACAATTCAATCAATTGATCAATTGATGATCACCAAACAAGAACCAAGAAAGTAGCGTTTCAAACAAATAAGGTCAATCAACTCATGACAATTGAACAAACACTTGGAATCCAAAGAAATTGATGAAAGGCATGTTATCAAATAGCTTGAAGTCAAAGATTATGATCTCAAATTTGATATGCAATTCAATAACTTCAAGTCTTTGATCTCAATTAGGCATCAACAATAAGGCAATTCAATCAATTTCATCAACACACAATCTCTACTCAACAATAGCCGAATAGCACAAAATATTTCAACTTGAATTCAACAAACCTAATTGATTTTTCACTCTTACTTTTGTACTTTTTTCCAAAAATTTCTGTAATGCACTATTTTTAGGACTTTTGATCTTTCCTTTTTTTTTTCTTTTGTAGAGATAGTAGATGAAGTAGATTCACTAAAAAAAATTGAATTCACCCTTGATTAGGCACAATCCACAATCACAAAGAGATCACAAAAGAAGAACTAAGATAGACGTAAAGGAACAAAACACACATAAAATCATAGGATTTCAAAGAAGAAGTATGATCTTAGCACTCAAACAAAGAAAACTAGTAAAGATAGGCAATTCTTTGATGATAGCCCAAGCTCTGATATTGAAATATATGTGATTCTTGAAGGAAGGAGATTTGTAGTGTTCATTCATTCAAAAATCAATCAAAAGAAATAAAGGACGCCCCAAAGGGAGATTAGATTCACCTTTGTTAGTGATTCAACAACAACAGATCTGTTGATTTGGTAGACACTTCAGTACCTCACCCCAAAGTGATTAAATGTGCCTTTGAACAGTGATCCAAGAAAGCTAAGAGGAACTCTCAAGAAAGATCATGGTTCATCTTAAATTGATTGAAATTCCAATTGAATAGTGTTTTTCTAAAAGTTGTCTTTCTAAAATGCCCTAATTTGGTCTTACATGGTCAAAAGTACTTAAAACCTACTTAAACTAAGTTAAATGACCAAAAGGAATGAAGAAAAGTCAATAAAAATTGGGAAAACCATTTCATTAAGTGAATAGGGAATGGAATGATCCGACACTGATTAGGACTGGGAAGCACCAGATGAAGAGCCAGCTTGTCACTAGAATTAGCGTAGAGGGCATCCGCCTGATTGATTTGGCATCAGATGGTTGCTGGAGTGCGCTCCTTGTCCCGCCTTTGTGCCTTTCTTTGTGCCAACTCATGCCATCACTGAAATTGTCCTTGGCAACTTCATTCCAAGCCTTCCTAGGTTTTGGCATCAAGTTGTACACTTCTTGGATATGTCCTAGCCCTTTTCGTGCAAGTATTCAAGCATTCTAAATCTTCGAACAAGCTTACAACTTTCAATACATTTAAGAGCTTCTCAAATTGATCTTCATCATTAATCCTAGCTTCTCCAAACTGGACATCAATATGAAGTTGTTCTTCTTTGTTTTGCACAAATGCCATCAATGCCTTCGTCATCCGTAAAACAAAATTCCTATACTTGAAATACAATTAATTTTACATGAGCTTTATCGCATTTTACATGTCTTCTTTTTGGTTATCATTTGAAAGCGTCCATGATCACTCATACTCGAAGTCCAAGTCTTTGTAAGCATGTTTTACTCCATGTAATTCATCTTCAATGTATTCCTCATGTAATGGCATCGAAGATAATCCAGTCATTGCTAGGTTTCCTCTTTGATCACCATCAACTTCAGGTTTTGCCAGTTTTCTTGGAACTAATCTAGTTTCTTGGAGTTCTTGTAAGCAGCATACCATCTTTTGATCTAGTACAGAAGTTGAGTATAGTCCTCTTGAAGGTTCTATTGCTTAATTGGTGTGGATTTAGAATGTATTAAAGAATCTGAGTGTATTTCTTCGTAATCCACCTCTGATGCTGTGTGACAATAATAGTGGCCTTTACTTATCTATTAATCCTGATTTCCACTCTCCAATGAAACATCCAGCTATTGACTTTCATTTTGTGTGGGAAAAAATAACTTTTGGTTTTCTGCATGTTCGGTATATTTCCATTGATCGACTTGCGAAAATTCTCACAAAAGTTCTTTCAAATCATTGGTTCAAACAACTAAGGACCAATCTTGGTGTAATCTTGAGCTAAAGTTTTTCAATTCATAAGCCCAACTCTCATACATCAAATGGAAGCAAAGTTCTCAAGACTCATCATGTGATTTAAGCTTAAATTAGCTCGATGTTTTTTTTATTAATGCGACAATTAACCAACCTAATTAAATTGGAAGACTAATAAACACCCAAGACAAAGTAGCCCTTTCAAAGTTTTTCAAGAACCCTGGAAAAGTTCATGATAAACTCACAAAAAAGATCCAGTTTAATCTTGGAAATCGATGCTCTCAATTTAAAAGTTGTTTAAAAAAGATATGGTATTCAAATTAAAAATTGAAGAGCTATATATAGTCCAAAGCTCAAATTAACCTAAATAATTCATCCCTAGGGTCAAAGAACAAAAATACCCTTAATAAGTAATGAGAATAACATGAGAAATCAAAGGAAAAATCAAAGAAAATAACGAAGTGTCAAGGTTGTCTGTCTTGCAACCGGCACTAGTTTCAGGACTGGATGCTCCTAGTATCTCTGTGGACAAGTTTTCTTTCCTAGTTTTTGCCTCCAATCGCACACTCTGTGGACAAGTTTTTGGCATCTTTGAGTGTACATTGAAACCCTCCAAATCATCATATAAGTCATTCACTTTGTGTACATTGAACAACTTCTTTGGTGGTTCTTCTTCATCAAGTGACATCCTCTCGAAGGTGGCATAATCTAGTAGATTTTCTCTTCTTTGAACAAATAGCATCAATGTTTGTCTCAACTTTGTATCTCTTGATCTTGTTATAGGTCTAGTAGATATCTTTGGAGTTCGATCACCATCATTCCCCCCTCTCCTCGAAAGGATTCGTCCTCGAATTAGCTTGATCTACATCAAAAGGGGAAAGATCACTAGCATTGATTGGAGAATCAACTTGATACTTACCTTGTAGATCAACTTGATTTTCTCTATGATTTGAAACGGACCATCTCCTTGTGGATCAAGTTTGGTCTTTCTAGCTTAGGGAAATCTCTCCTTCCTTAGATCTATTGAAACCCAAACTCCAACCTTGAATTTCAATGGTCTCCTTCCTTTGTTGTGTTATCTTGCATAGTGTCAAGTTTGGGATTGAATGTTGATGTGATCTCAAAATTGAAAGGAATTATTCATTCAAGTCAATCTAAGACACACCCAATTAACAATAACCCAAGACTCCATCCAAGAGGTTCAAACTAGTTACCATTGACCATTACTGTCTTCCCATATGATCAATTAGTTTGAATTTCTTCAATTCAATTTAATCACCCTAGCCAAGTATTGAGGAACTCAACAGTTCGACTAAGAACCCTACAAGAGTTTTTAGAAAAACACTTAAGAAAAGTAAAGTTTATTCCATCAGAGTTCTCTCAAATTTGAAATAATTTGTTTGTGAATAAGTTGGTTGTTTAGCTATTACAAAGAGATTATTTATAGTCTTACATGTAAGAATCCCGAATATGTCTTACAATGTTCAAAGGGCCATAAACCCTCTTAAAATAAGTTAAATGACTAAACGAAATGAAGAAAAATCCATAGGAATCGTCAAAGATTGGATTGGGTGTGCAGAGTAAGGGGCCATCTAGCACCAGGCATGGCATCAGATGAAGCCCCAATTGCTACTGGAACAAATGGAGAAGTGTCTGATCCTAAGCATAGGGCTCCGGATCTACAATTGTAGAGCACCGAACGTTACTGTAGTACCGCACTTTGCTACTACAGCACTGCACTCTACCATGCCATCTGGTGGGCTCTCGAGCTTTGTCGGTGCCAAACTTGTTTTTTGCCACTCCCAAACTTGTTCCATAGCTCCAAAATCATTCCTAAGTCTTCCCACATCATTCCAAGGCTCCCAAAGGCGTGTTTTCCATTTGGACACTTCTCAACATCTTCTTCAAAGCCTTGAATCATCCATGAGTTGAAATCCTTCTTTGGTAACTAATGGAGATCAAGGAGCATACATGGCATGAGATAATTCATGGAAGATCTCATATGAAGATGCTTATGGAATAAAGGAGCTTATGAACAAGAGCTTGTATTTTAAATACAAGGTTGGAAGATCAAGAATGAAGAAAGACTTGTTGGAGATTGAAGATGACATTAATAATGATTAGGAGTTCTTGTACAAAGATCAATATTTCAAGTATAAGCATGGAAGTTTGAGGATGAAAGTAGCAAG
>JAOXNR010053421.1:0-14256 GCA_028571225.1 Parsonsia alboflavescens
CTGACGGTTAAAGGAAACTATCGGTAAATAGTGTTTTTTGATGGTTTTAATTGTTTTTTTCTCACAGTTAGAACTTGTGCTAGAAAAATGAGAGATTATCTGGTAGATGTTATTTCGACCTAACGGTTTTTTAAGATTTTCGATAGTTCTTATAGTTTGCCTCGAATTCCCACTTTTCTATCTCTCTTTTTGGCAATTCAGAAGCTGTCGTTAGTGATTTTTTTTCCCTAGCAGTTGCAATAGCTAGAAAATACAAAATGGATTATAATCCCACATCGATTCATAAAAATTTTGTACATGAATTTATTTTCTATGTAAGTCCATAAGTACATTATTATTTCTCGAGATCAATAAAATAATCATTGATTTTGCCACTAATTTGACTTTATCTTTGATTAATTTAATCATTAATATAAATAATATTTTTTTATATTTACAAATTTTAACAAAGAAAATATAAAAAGTACGAAAAATTTGAGGTGCTTATGAAATTGTGAAAAAGATTGCCAAAATTTTTTTGGCTGTTGATAACCGTCACAAAATAAAGTCAACAAAGAGCAGAAAACAAAGGTTTAAGATCTAACTAGTGGATTTTTCTTGACGGCTGATAACTACCTAAAAATTATGTGAAAACTGCAAGAAATTTTCTGGCAAAATTTCCAACTGTTGGATTAAATGCCAGAAAATCACCTGCTAACCCTCCACTTACTGACACTGTCCAGATTGTAGGAAATTGAGTTTTTTGGTTGGTAAAATAACAAGAAAACTCAATTTTTAACTGCTACAAAAATACATATTCCTAGCCGTGCGCCTCTTATCTTTTTACACCATTGGTCCATTTCACCAGGAAAATATAATTTTTCTATTCTGTTGACCTATCTAAGAGGAGTATTTTTGTAATTTCATAAGGTAACCTGTCATTTTTTGTTCTTCACCTTTTTTCTTTTTTTACTTTTGGTCTTAAATGTTTTTCTTTATTTTTTTTGGTCCTCCACCTTTTTATTTTTTACACCATTGGACTTGACTATTTTTTTAATATATATTTGTATACATTTTTTTATCTTTCACCTTTTGTTTTTTTACATCACGGTCAATTCTGCCTGAAAACATGTTTGTCTTTTTGGGAAGGTCAAAGAGGAACAATTTTTTCAATTGTCCCTTTTTCGGGTCACTCCTACCTAGACAAAAAATAATAAGCGTCCCAAAGAAGTTTTTTCCGATCTAATGTTTAACAGCAAATAGACTGTCATTTTTTCTATGGGATTAGGTAATGGGATTCGAAGGCCTTATGCTCCTTTCTTGATTAGTACATTTAATCTTTTAGAGGTTAAGTGAGAGATACTTGCTAAAAGAAGTTTTGGTTGCTCTATGACTACCGTGTCCATGTGCAAGAAACTAAATCACATTAAAATTAGAAATCCGAGGTCCATGCAAACTAGAGTCTGCATGCCTTGTCGAAAAAGCTTTGCCTATGAGTAGTCAATATGGCTAGTTGATATAGATGCCTTGGCTCGAGGTTGAGCTATTCTGATACCAACTCAACCTCTTTGAATAGGGAATCTGTCTTGAGGATTTGTTGTTATTGGTGTTCCGTAAGCATATAGTCCTATGCCTGCAAAGATGTGCAATGTTGCATCTTGCTCTTGAACGAAGCAATTGGGAGAGGTTTTCTTCCTCGAGTTCAACCGCATTAATTTCTTATTGGATCTCAAAGTGAGAAGCTAGAATAAGGTTGTGATTGGGGGTTTCCAAGGACAAGTTGCCATGAGTCGATCAATCTTTGTAGAAGATCCCTGATCTCTAGCATTCCCCTTAGAATTTCCCTGTACTTCCTTAGATGGAGGGATCTAGTTTCCTTGATTAACCAAGTTACCATTTGTGGACTGTAAGGACTAATCCCCTTCATGTCTAATCAAAGCATTTTTTTAAGTCGCAAAGACTTTAGGTTATCCACTAATACAAAGAGTTTTCTCTAGTCATTAGTCCTTTTTATTGGAGTTGTCCATCGGGTTTTGTGACCATGGATAATACACATCATAGGAGAAAACAATTTCCTTGGGACCATTGTCATTTTTTTTTCTTAGGTAGGAGAGACACGGAAAGGGGGATAATTGAAAAATTATGAACTTTAATAAATACCTCTCTTTGACAAGTCCAAAAAATATGTTTTCTTTCTTAAAGGACTAATGGTGCAATAAGAATGAAGGGTGGAGGACAAAAAAAGATCAAAAAACAATATTCAAGACCAATGACATAAAAAAATAATATAAAAAGCGAAGGACAAAAAAAAGTTAAAGAAAAACATTTATCACCAAACATAAAAAAAAAAAAGAGAAGAAAACGGGACCAAAAACAACAATCTACCTTATGAAATTATAGAAAATGCCCCTCTCCGGCTTTTCAACAAAACACAAAAATTATATTTTCTTGTGAAATTGGCCAAGGTTGATGGTGATCCAATGAGTGACTTGAGAAAGGATGAATTATGGAAGCAATCAAGGAAAGATGTCAAGAAAAAAGCTAAATGACATCAAATTCAAGTATAAGGATTTGTATTTAAAGTTTAATCATGAAAAAGATAGAGATTCAAGAGGTGAGGCAATGGTGTCACCTAAAGAAGAATTGAGGGGATCCACGTTTCTTGGCATGAATTCTAATTACAAGGATTTGCATTTCAAGTTCAAGATTCATATAGAAGAAAATTGTTGAACAAAGTTTGAAAACCTTCGATAACGCCTAAAAAATGATCAATGATGGCCCAAAAATGGTCAGGAATTGGTCGCATAACAAATGGATGTTGTTGCGAACCATTGAGGCACACAGGACGGACTTCGGTCAGCCTCTGAGATCTTCAACTTTTTTTACCTTTTTCTTGAATTTTTCTTAAGTAGTCAGTATGTATTGAGGGTATTAACATCTTTACATACCTAGCACAAATTTCCTAGGATTTTTAAGGATTTTATGCTATATAAAGACATGTAAGATTTGAATTCAAACATCATATGATATTTCTACTTCAATGAATTTGGATCAAAGTGACCTTTTATACTTCTCTTCTAGGGCTTTTAATTCAATTTCAAAAGGGCTTACAATAATTGTGGCCACTAGTATTAAAGATCATTTGCAACATGGAGGAATCATCAAATAGGTTCAAGTTAGTTATATTGACCTTTGATTATCTCACAAAAAAGAACCAATATCTTGATTTGTAGACTACAAAACATGCTAACCATTATTGTTGTAGCCCTTCTATATGCAACTAAGAACCCTAGAAGAGAAGAAGTCACTGATGCAGGGACAAACATTAATTGATAGATTTTTTGGTTATTTTATGTTTTAAGGAAATTTGAGTACTTTTGCTATTCTGTTTTATTTTCTATTTAGGGTTAACCTATATAAGGCGTGTTGAACTTTTCGTTGTGTCCTGGGCAATCCCAAAACAAAGTCAAGATTGACATCTTCCCACGGTGCCATTGGGACAGGTAAAGGCAAATATAAACCAGTGTTACTGCCTTTGGTCTTAGCTATAAAACACACCCTACACCTCTCTACAAATCGGATCACATCACGCTCCACCAGAGGCCAGTAATAATGCTCACGTAGTCGAGCCAAGGATGGCGTGAAGAACTAAACGGTAGCTTAGTTCCCATTTTGAAGCCAAAGAGTGCGGCAAAAATGACCCAGAACCTTAACATCCCTATTAGAAGTGATGGATTTAGGAACTCCATGTAGCTTAACAATTTCTTGCAAAAATAAGCATGCAATCTGTGAAGCATCAAAGGTCTTGTTGCAAGGGACAAAATGCACAATTTTCCTCAATAGTCAAGTCAAGCTGTTGAACATTATGATATTTAGTAAAAGCTTCCTGCCTATAATGAATCGGCAGAAATTTCTTTTTAGTAACTTTTTCATCTTATTACAATTTTGAATTCTCAACTTCATTTCTCACATACATTGTTTCCTCAATTTGATAGCAATGAGTTTCACTTTCTAATCCTCAATCAAATCATGAAAATAAAAAATTTGTTCTATCGTGTATAACCAATCTATGAACTCATCAGGATGAGCCCTATCCTCAAATTCAGGAATCTTAATCTTCATTATGAAATCATGAAAAGATGAGTGATTCCCAGGTCATACTCCATGATTCCATCCTTGGTCAACAACCCTGAAAGGATTGGCTTCTGTCTCGTCATCATCGGATTCGACCTCTGAATCCACACCCTTCTCAAACTGAACTCCCAGCCTTGCCTCTCCAAGCTGTCGCTCCAAATTTCGGATCCTCCTTCTTTGTTCCTCGATTTGGCATCAGCTTCTGTCTCTATAAAGGATCACTTTGATCCAATTTGATTCAAGTAGAAATATCAATTGTTCACGCAAGCCTTTATATAGGCCAAGACTTGTAAAAGAACTAAATAATTTGTGCCTAATTATCAAAGATCGAAAGCCCTTAATACATATTGAATTCTGAAAGAAAAGTCAAGAAAATTGGTCAAAATGCACTCAAACAGGGGCTTAATCGGTGCCTATGTGCACACCGGTTCGAAGACCAGTAAACCTGTGGAAATAATGGCAAATTTTGGCCAAGTTTGGAAATTTAACTGGTGCTTGTGAGGGTGTAAGTTATAGAAACTGTTAAAGGCTGTAATTTTGCTTGGTTTCTTTGACCTTTGGTGCTTGACTTTTAACTTGATATATCTTGATTTTGGATACTTACGAAGAGTTCTTTCACATCCTCTAAGTCTTGAAATTCAAACACATTCCATAAGATCATCAATTGATCATCAGCTTCATGCTTGAAAGCCTTGAATGCACCATCAAAATCCAAATGCCCATCTTCGTCTTTGATGTAAGATATCATAGCTTTCCTTAATCTGGAAACTCTTGTGCTTGTAATTGGTCTACTACACTTTGAAGGTGCTTGTTGTTCTTGATCTTCATCATATATTTTGTCTGAAAAATCTATAAAGAGACATGTCTTATAAATTATAACTATCTCATAATCACATAAGTTCAGAAAGAAATATATGCTGCTTTTTTTCTCTTATCTTTGTATTCTTAGAAAAGAAAAAATCATTTTCAAAGATATTCTGTCTATATTTCCATTTATTATTTTTATTAGTTTATTTCAATTTCAAAATATTTCAATATATACTTCGTGTGCATTTTGCTTGTACCAAAACTATTTCATATATAAATATATATATAAATATATATATATATATATATATATATATATTTGTATAATGCTATAGAGTGTTCTAGTGCTCTCCATAGTACATCGTTAATTTTTAAATTTTTAACGAACAAAATTAATGGTTAATATTTGATTTTATTTTAAAAAATAAAATCTTCAATAAAAAAATTATTTTTTAAAATATATTTTATATATTATACACTAAAAGGATAAACTAAACCCTAGGGGTACTAAATCAAATTTATTATTTTTTAAAATAAAACAAGAAGTTAACCATTAACTTTGACAGTTAGAAACTTAACAGTGCACTCTATAGCATTTTCGTTTATGAAATATATTTACAAAAAATAATTTTTTTTATTGAAGTTTTATTTGTTTAGAATATTGACCGTTAGAAATTTAACTGTGCACTCTATATGAAGTGTACCGGTGCATTCTATAGCATTACTCTCTTACAACAAATGGAAAGTGACTTGTTAATAAGTCATGAGTTTGATTCTTGTAAAGGCGTCATATTGAAAAAGTCATAAATCAGACATTACCTCCAAGTAAGAGTTAAACTCTGCAAGCACAACCCAACTTTGGTTAGTAGTCAAGTGGATCATACCCTAAATTATCAGGGATTAACTAACACAATAGTTATTGAAGTTGACCATTTTTTAATTTGATGACCATTTTTTAATTTGATCATTAAATTAAAAAATCAATTAATTTAGTCATTGTATTTTTTAATCGTTTAAGAATTTAGCAACTATATAATGGTTTGATTAAAATGACAAAGATTTATATAAAGTTTAAGTGATATGGTAATGCCCGTGTAGTTATCACTAGAGAAACAATTACAATTGTATCACTATAGAATAGCTAAATTGTAAAGGAAAAAAAAAAAAAAAACAAGGAGTATGTATAATGATTTAATTGTTAGAAAACATATAGAAACAAAAAATAATAAAAAAATAAAAATGCCAACTTTAAAGACAAGTACTTAAATTTAATGTAATTTATCAATTAAGAAAAGACTTTTAATACATCAGATAAATGTCCCATATCCCTTGAGACTCAGACTACCAATATAACTGCTTGGAAAATCGAAGGTTAATTTCAGAACTAAAGATAACTAAATCACGTAAAATAAAAATTACAAATGAAAAGAGGGAAACTTAGAGCTTGTTCGGTTACTCTTTTCAGAACAGTTTTTTTTATAGAAAATTTAAAGAACAAAAAAGCTCATTAGGTATACTTAATTTGAAAAATAATTTCACAGAAGAGTTCTTTTTCTTTTTTTTTTTTAGCAGTATCTGGGCAACTTTGCACGCACTTTGATATTCAGCTTTTCTAAGAGGGTGTTGGTGAGATTCGAACTCGAGAAATTTATTTATTTTATAATGTTTCCTATTTTGTTTTTTATTTTCTTTTTTGAAAAATTAATTTCCTTCGTACAAAAGTTATTAGTGATTATCCTTGCTAGCTACTAAAAATATTTAATTTAAAATTTTATTATCATGATTTTTCTGAAAAATATTTTCATTTTATTAGAAAAATTAATATATTTTGTTTTTTGATAGTTTTTAAAAATATTTTATTTTATTATCATGATTTTTTGGGAAATAATTTTTTTCTAAAAATAAATTAATTTTCATTTCTTCTTTTATATTTTCTTTTGAAATTTTTTTAGCATGAAATAATATTTTATTTATTTTTACTGAAAGTTTATTATATTATTAATAAATTTAATTCAATTAATAAATTTTATTTGTTAACCCCTTTGTCAAATGTTTATATGAAATTTTGTTAGGGATTATATATAGAAACATTTTTTTTTATGACAATTTTATAAAAATCCTAATTTACGACAAAATTTATTTTTAAAATAAAATTTGACAAATAGGGTTTATTTTTATCTTTTTAATTCTGTTTTTATGTTTCATAGAACAGTTCTATAGAATTGTTTAGTAGAACCAAACGAGTTTTTAAATCTTGGATTGTAACAAAACTTTTTTTTTTTTAAATCGAATGTGATGACGTGGGGTTTTGCAGATCCCTACTAGTTTACTAAAAAGAATGGAGCAATAAACAATTTGAGGGGGACAGGAAGAGCCTTACCTCTATGAAGGTGGAGACAAATCCACTACATGCAAGCAAGATAATAAACTATTTTCTTACACGAATGGAGGGATGTCCTATTCTATCAAGATAGCAAATTCACTTAGCAAGTTGAGGTAAAAAGGTATAGATGTCAAAATGTCGAATACTGTTGGTATCTAATGCAAAGTTTGCCAAATAATCTACCATTTGATAAGCCTCCCGATATATGTGAATAATGGTAAAATCTCCTTGAGCTAAAAGAAGTCGTATCCGACTCAAAACTCCATAAAGCCGCCAATGATTTGAATGACCAAATGAATCATGGATACAATGGATTGTGAATCACATTGTATAACAGCTTGAGGGTAACCTTTATTCAAACAAATTTGAATTTCCTAGGCCAAAGCCTCAAGCTCTGCAAATGTGTTAGTAAAAGTAGCAATAACTTGTGCAAAGCTAAAAATAAATTTACCATTACCAAGCCCCAAATCCCTCCAATTGGCGATTCTCTCGGATTGCCCCTTGAAGCCCCATCCACATTCAAAACGACCTTATGCAAGAAATCTTTGTTTTTCCAAACTACAGGCATAAACTTTTGTCTTATGAAAGACTGTTGAAAGCTATCTCCTTGACACTGTTTTTGGACTTTATCCAATCCATTAGCTGTGGCAATCTCATGGAGCAAGGTGTGTGAAGACTAATAGATTTGAGAAGCAGATAGAGTGGCACCTTCAAATATAAATTTGTTGCGAGCCTTCCACAGTTCTTTGCACACTATCACTGGCACCAACATACTAACCCCATTAATATCATCTTTCAGCAGTCGCCATTTATGTAACATTTCCATCAAAGTGTTGGGAGCTCCAAGCCAAACACCCATAAAATCCACCATATTACTCCAAATTTGAACAACCACTGAACAACTCGGAAATAGATGGTTAATGGATTCAAAATTCTGCCTACAATGACATTGAGATACCATATGAAAACCAAGCATGCACATTTTGTCATCAGTTGGTAAAATTCCTTTAAATAATTTCCAAATAAACAAACTCCAATCTAGAGGAATAAAGTCTTGCAAAACCATTCCCAATCCAGAGCTAAATTGACACCATCTTCAAACAAAGCCAAGACAGTAGCAAACACAAAATCACCGGAAACCGAAGGTTTCCATATGTGTCTATCAAAACCCGATGAAAAAATCTGGATAAAAAGAAGCTCTGGCCATAAGTGAGATGGTAATAGCTACTGGATGAGCTCCCAATTCCATCCATTTGAAAGCCAAACATCTCTAATTTTGACATCATTCATGCTCATACTGTCAACCCAATCACAAAGTCGACCCAACAAAGTCCAATCTTCATAGCAAAATGAAGAAATCCCATCACCAATCAATAGCCCAACATTTTGATGAACAAGTTCCGAGACCTTAATAATACGATGCCAAGTTGAGGAACCTACTTCTTGTAAAGGGCCATCTAATGTATAGTTATATTTGAGTTTCATATATGAAGACCAAAAAACAGTTTGAACTCCAAAAATGCAACTAAAGCTTGCAAGAGAAAGCTTTTATGAAATTATGAAAATCATGCAACCCTAGACCTCCTTGATCTATATGTTTATAGAGTCACATCCATGAACTCCAATGTTTTTTTAAACCAAATTCACTGCTCCCCCATAGAAAATTTTCTAAGTGTTACTCCAATTGATACAAAACTCTCCTAGGAGGATCAACTGCAGCAAATATATACATAACAATCGAATTAAGTACATGCTTGATCAGTATCAATCGTCCTGCCATAGTGAGGAGCCTGTTTTGCTTACCTTTGATTCTGGACACCACTTTTTGAACCAAAGATTGAAAATATGAACATTTAACCCTACTTGAAAAAATTGGACAACCAAGTTATATAATAGGCATATCTTTTCGAACAAACATTCTTAATCGACTGCAATATGGAAATAGGAGCATTGTTGGGAGCATGAAAGGAACTTTTATGAAAATTAATTTTTTGTCCTAAAATATCTTTATAAAATTCCAAAATTGCAACCAAGCCTTTAAGACTTTTCTTAGAGGATCTCGTAAAAATAATCACATCATCTGCATGGGTCAAGGGAGTAAAGGAAGACCCCGTTTTCTGGTATAGAGCTCCTCTAAGCCACCTTCCAACAACATCCTATTCAAACCCCTTGAAAGGACTTCCGCAGCCACAATGAATAATAACGGAGATAGAGGATCTCTTCGTACAACCCCCCTAGACGAAGGGAAAAGACCACTATTTATAGTAATAGAGAAATTATTAAAGGCCAAACACTTTCAGATTAAATTGCAAAAATGACAGCTAAACCCAAATTTTTGTAGAACCATAAGTAAAATAGACCATGAGACCCTATCAAAGGCCATAAGCATGTCTAACTTGATAATGATATTACCACCTCGGCACTTCCCATTAATTGACTGAACCATTTCGGATCCTAGTAAAATGTTGATTATTAGAGATGATCCTTGGCAATAAGCTAGATAACCGCAAAGAAACAATTTTCCCCATCACCTTAGATGTGAAATTGCATAAGCTTATGGGTCTATAGTCTCCGAATTCAATTGGATTTTCTTTTTTGGGAATGAGTATAACTTGCATGGCTGTGAAAGAAGTGGGCATTCAAACTCTAGCCCAAAAAACCTGAACTGCCCTCACCAAATCATCACCTATAATATCCCAATGATGTGTGTAAAAAGACCCCAGAAAACCCATCAACCCAGGGCACTGTTTCCATCTAAACTCCATACCGCATTTCGAACTTCCTATAAATCTGGGCGCGATGCTAGCCCCCTATTATCCTCATCATTTATAAGCCTTGGAGCATCATGTAGGACTAATTCTGTAAACTGAACATAGCCTTGGGGTGTCGCAAGAAGATCTGAAAAGAAAGTCACAGCTTCATTCCCAATTTCATTTGGATTAGTAAGCCATTCCCCTTGTTTATTCTTTATTTTGCCTATCTGCATTTGAACCTTCCCTTTTCTCGAGTGCCCAAATTTGGAAAAATAAGATGTATTGGCATCTCCCTCTTAAACCATTTCACCCTAGACTTCTGTCTCCAGAAGGTTGCTTCACATTTAAGATAAAAAGCAAGCTCAGCCTTCAAATGATGAAGTGTTTTGTCTATTAAGCTCTGACGGATTTTGTTGATAACAAACTTCTACATCATTCTCCTTGCCCTCCACCAATTTAATATTACTTTGAAGATTACCAAAAGATGTCTTGTTCCAATCCCATAGAGCTTGTTTCAGCCGTTTTAATTTAATGGCAAAAACTTGCATACCGTTTAAATTAACCTATACCGACTAGCTATGTTGAACCACCTCCATAAAATCTTTTTTAAGCAACCACATATCCTGGAACCTAAAAAGCCTAGGTTTAACCTAGACATCCATGTTAACTGAAATAAGTAGCGGGGAATGGTCTAAAACTGAACGATTCAGATGTTCAACTGCTGCATGATTAAAGACACTCGACCAATTGGAATTAATCAAAACCATGTCCAATTGCTTAAATAAATGGGGGAACGTGGAACTGTACCAGGTATATTTAGTACCTTGAAAAGGCAGATCAATCAATCCACTACCCTCAATCGCTATATTGAATTCCTCCATAGGCAGAACTGGAGGAATAGCTCCCAAGCAATCATCCACTCAATGGACAACATTAAAATTCCCCCCTATCGGCTATGGATCATCAATACTCTCTACAAAATCCATCTTGCAATTCTTCAAATTTCTTCTATAGATATGATTACATTTAGCATAGACGAAAGTGATGAAAATTTTGGACTGAAATAGAGCTGTAGTACGATATATGACAAACTGCTCATGGCCCTGAATCACCTCTAAATTCAAATTACAAATCCAAAAAATCCAAATTTTATTATTATCATTAGCGTAGAAACTATCAAAACCGAGTTGTCTTACAACAAAAGATAAGCGAGCTGAAGAAACCAAAGGTTCTAAAATAGCAACAAACATCAATTTAAGTTCAATAACAAGAGCACGTAATCTAAAGAGAGAGACGTTTGCTGACCAATCCCTCTAGTGTTCCAGATCAATCCATGAATCGTAATTAGAAAGATTTGGATGAAGTAGTTGCAGCCTAGAACTTCTTCTTCACTTTTGCTTTGGTTTTAACACCAGAGTGCTTTTGTACTACCAAACTTTTGTCGATTGGGGATCCCATACTCATACTTTGGTCAGAATCATGCAACACAACCTCCAACCCTGTAATCGCAATACTTTTCGTCTGCACTTCTGAATCCTCCAGTGTTTTAGCTGTAGGGTTTGCAATTACAATTGCGAGTGCCATATCGGAACCTGCAATGATTGGAGAATCAGAAACATTCTTTTTGGTTAGCGGGGTGTTTTCTACGGAATCTTCCAATTGCTCAACATTAGGGTTTGCAGTGATCTCGATTGGAGCATTATCCGTGGGGTCTGCAAATTCAATTTCCTATGGCAACAATGTTGCGGACTATACAGTTTGTAAATTCTCATCTTTTTTTTTAGCATGAGCTTCCTGGATAATCGGGGAAGGCAGCGACTTAATATTGATAGGGCAAGGGTTTTCTATTGCCACCAGTGGGGTCCAAAGCTTCTTTGTCTGTAGCTTTCTCCATTGATGGTCCTACTTCTGGGGTCTCATTATCTTTTTTCTCATCTGAACGCTTGACCTATTGCTTCTTGGATTGTGTCAGCAAAGGCTTAATAGAATTATTTGGCTTGGGTGCTTCATCTTTACCTGATTTTTTTATTATTCAGTCTGCAGTAGTCTTATTTATGTCCAATCTTACGACATATTTTGAAGTATTGAGGAAGATCCTCCATAATGATGGATTGCCAGTAACCACCCAATCTCTGATTAGAGGGATGCAGTTGCCTCATCCAATTTCATTGGCACCGTGATTCCAGTTGAGATGGAAAAGAGGATATCTTTATGGAATAGGTGGATTGCAAGCCCCGGTCAAGACACCCAAGTTGCGACTAGAGAATGTTCTGCAGAAATGTGAAATTCCGGCGTCCATTTCAAGACACGCATTGGAACTCCCCGTAAAGTCCAGGTCCCCTTTAACCAAAGTCGAACGTAATCCTCCTCGTTAGAAAGTTGGATTAGTATGTGACGTATGTCCATCCATCCGATCTTAAAGCTACCTTTAAGGCCAACTGTGTGGAAGTAATTTTGTTTGATTTCCACAGAGGGTTTGCCATGCATAAATTTACCGATCAAGTTCAACCGGAATGGACTGGTAAGTTTCGCAATATCCTCATTAGATAGAAAATTGCAGGTTTTCCCTTATAAGAGTGAAGTTTCATTAAAGGCTCGGCCGATTGAGAATTGTCAGAGGTGAAGCGGGAGGAGAAAGATTTTCTCCCCAAACCGAGCCACAAGCCTGCTAGAGCCGCCATGAAGAAGTCTGGAGTAGGGAGGATTCTAGAGAGAGAAAAAGAGGAGGAAAAACCATAATTTGTACTAAAAAAGTACTATTTAAAAAATTAAATGAATGTAAATGGATTAGAATCCATTTAGTTTTATTCAAATCCAAATCCCGTAACTAAACTTAAAGATAAGGATGCTTTAGGTTTTAATTTATTTAAAACTTTTAAGATGATTAATTCTGAGAGGTGTTGGATGGACAATAAGTTAGTAAGAAACAAAATAAACAAATACGTTGATTGAGAAAAAAGAAAAGAATAAATTAATACATTAACATTAAAATATAAAAGTTATTTTTTGAAACTTATCCTCTAAAATTAAATATTTCTATTTTTTTGTAATATTTAAAACTAAAAATTGAAAATTTCTTAAAATTATACATCCTTACTTCAAAATCGAATATCTTTATTTTTACTTTGTCATATTTAGAATTGAAAATTGACAATTTCTTAAAATTTTTCTTCAAAATTTGATACAAATTAAATAAATAAGCTAGTCAAACACTTATTAAAGAAAATACTTTTAAAAATGTGACATTGTGGGATGGATAAAATATAAAAATTAGACAAGTAAGACTTGCACAAATGGTCAAATTTTTTTAAAAAAGAAACTCTAAATTTGACAATTATTTTTAAGGGGAGAATGTAATTAATGAACCATTAATATTCAGAAATTTCTCTTCTGGATGTATCATGAAAGAAGTATATGTGAAACTTAATTTACATTCTATAATATGAAACTGGGCAAGAAAAACATGCAAATCAACTTATTGAACTTTAGTCTCAAAGAAAAACCAGACTTTTCCGAGTTCAAACATGGGCTGCTTCAACTTAGTTAGGTTAAAAAACTCAATGGAGACTTTTCTGTGTAAAACATTTAGACTTATTCAATTGTCAGACGTTAAAATTGTTTGACATACAAACATACATCCCCATTATACTATTATTTTGTTCATAAATAGTATTTATTCAAATAGTAAAAATAATCTAGCAATATCCAAGATATGATTGAATGGTTTGAAAGTAAAACTTACGTTATGTAGATTATGAATGCAAATTGATCCGGACAATGCATAGAAATAAGGGTTCATTTTTACTCTCAAGCCATGTATATTATTATGAAAACTTCAAAATAGGAATAGTATAAATTATGCAATTGATTTGAAGTCAAAAGAGGAGAAAATCATAAGGTAAACAACATTTAGAGACTTATTTTGTCAACTGTAGCCAACTGGTGAATACCTGTCAGCCATATTTCGGCAAACATAAACTCCCTATAAAAACCAAACCTCAGCATGCAATTAAGAAATCATCCAAAGCTAAAATCAAACATTGAGAAAATGGGAAATCCAACCTTTTCATCATTTATCTTCGCCCTTCTTTTTCTCTCCCTGGCTGCAACTTCCACGTCTGCCAATACTAAGGAGGCGTTTCTTGAATGTCTGAACGAAAATTCGCATCCCAGATATCCAATTTCTCCAGTCACCTACAG
>JAOXNR010053422.1:0-14254 GCA_028571225.1 Parsonsia alboflavescens
ATATAGTTTACAAAAGTACATAGGTATTATTTGTTCTCCAACCATATAATTACTTTGAAAAAAAGTAGGAAAGGAAAGTCTTAAAAGATCCAAATTAATAAAGTGATTTTTTTTTTAATTTTATAATAAAGTAGGTATTATTAGATCCCACCTATTTCATTGTTTTGAAAACGTCAAATATGGTGGTTTATATAAATATATGCACGTCCCTGGCCCTATATTTCCTCTAGAATGATCTATTTGTACAGTCTCAAAATCGTGGTACTCAAATGTCAAATGGAACGCAAAAACCTCACGCTGTCCTGGTTCCCTGCCCAGCCCAAGGGCATGTAATTCCATTGATGAGACTAGCCAAGCTCTTGCATTCCAGAGGGTTTCACATAACCTTTGTAAACACCGAATTCAATCACAGACGTCTGATTAGGTCTAAAGGCCCAGAATCAGTGAAGGGCTTTCCGGATTTCAGGTTTGAGACAATCCCAGATGGACTGCCTTTTTCAGAAGAAGATGCCACCCAAGATGTGCCTACGCTTTCCGACTCCACAAGAAAGAACTGTTTGGGTCCTTTCAAAGAACTCCTCGGCAAGCTCAACTCATCGTCATCTTCTGACGACGTGCCTCCCGTTAGCTGCGTGATTTCTGATGGTGTAATGAGCTTTGGAATCAAAGCGGCTGAAGATATGGGAATTCCAGAGGTTCAGTTCTGGACTGCTTCTGCCTGTGCTTTCATTGGATACTTGCACTTCCGTGAATTCCGCAGAAGAGGCATTGTTCCTTTCAAACGTAAGTTTTACTCACTCCGCTTCACAATGCCATTTTTCTATCTCATACTCTTGACCAAAAGTTTTGACTGGCGGCTTGTTTTTAACTTTTTAAAAATGATGTAATAATCATCTCTCAATCTCTTTTTGTGGACTTCTGATGACTTTTTATTTATTGTTTGTAGTTTATTTTTTAAAGAAATTTCTTAAATTCTCTCATTAATAATGGTATTTTAAAGAAAAAATATATATCAATATTAATACCTTTCTTCGAGCTAAAGAGATACCAGCAAATTTCCGCCCGCATTTAACAAGTCAAAATATGTTTTTGTAATTCCTGGTCATAATTTATTGGAAAAGTCAAGAGCCTCATTTTGCCTGGAATTTGCCGTATCTGTCCAAATTATATTTACGTAACCGTAACAAACTCATGACCACAACACTTCCAAATTAGGGTCCACATCATGTATATACTCCCTAATCATAATTCTTTTTATTTTTTTATTTTTTGTCTCTTATTATAAATCACAATTGATAATTTAATAGATATTTTTTTACTCATTTTTTTAACATTTCCCATACGTTCTCTTTCTATTCATAAAATATTTTTCTTTACATTATTAATGTTCTTCATAGGGAAATTTAATTTAGAAGGAAAAAAATTACCTAGTATTGACAAAATCACTATAAGTGATTTATAATTAGAGACAAAAGGAGTATATACCAAATACTCCCTCCATCACTATTTACAAGTTACTTAAACTCACTTTCTTTGTCATAAAATATAAATCGTTAATTTATTAAATATTTTACTGATTATTTATCATATTATCATATTGTTAATTCTAAGTTTTGTTAAGGATTGCTATAAGTGGTTGGAACTTCTTGGTTCCTGATTACAAGTGGACTTCTCTCTTTAACAATTTATTGACTCTATTCTTAGTGATATACTCTTGTTTCGTGTTAAGTGTCATTTAAAGAGTATTTATTCCAAATTAATAGTCATTTATACATATAAAAAAAAATTAATGAATTTTCAATTTAACCTTCAAATGATAAACCTCCAAAAATTACCTCTTTTTTTTGGATTAAGGGGAAAGTCCCTTATTTGCAAAACCCCTCCCACTAGGACGACAAGGCCCCTCGTGCTAGTGGGATGTCAATCAGGAATGTGCACGAACTGGTAGAGGACGGAACGGGTGGCAATTTAATGCCTATGTTCTACGCTCAACGGGTTTCAAACCTCCGCTGCCGTTGAAATTAATTAAACGTCACGTCAATCTTATCAGTTTGCCTATGCCCCTAGGAGCTCCAAAAATTACTTTTTGTACCTCAGAAGAGAGGAAAGAGAAGGAAAATGTGGGATGAACAATTAAAAGGAAAAAGGGATTGTACTTTCCTAGAGATCATAATAAGGGCTACTGTGGTCTTAACATAGTATAAAGTACTTAATTACTTTAATTTTTTTTAAAAAAAAATTTTAGAGGTCAGGTAATATGAGGGAGTACCTTATACGTACACGTTACCATTATTATTTAATGAAAGAAAATTTTAAAAAGTTTTGACATTTTGACTTTTGTTGCAGATGATGGCTATCTTACAGATGGCACTCTAAACATGCCCCTGGACTGGATTTCTGGCATGACCAATGTCAGACTCAAAGATCTTCCAAGTTTTCTTAGAACCTCCGATCCTAACGATATCATGTTTGATTTCTTGGGAGAAGAAGCGCAGAGTTGCCTTAAAGCTCCAGCCATAATATTCAATACCTTCGATGAATTCGAGCACGAAGCATTGGAAGCTGTCAAGAACAGGTTCAACTTCCACAATATTTATACCCTCGGACCTCTTCCCTTGTTGAGCAGACATTTCCCTGGAGATAGTAAAATCAATTCTCTGAATTCCAGTTTATGGAGACCAGATTCCAAGGTTTTCGATTGGCTAGACTGCAAAGAGCCAAATTCAGTTCTATATGTCAACTTCGGAAGCGTAACAACAATGTCTAGCCTACATTTCGTCGAATTTGCGTGGGGGATCGCTAACAGCAAGCAACCATTCTTGTGGATCGTTAGAGCCGACGCCGTGAAAGGAGGCGAAACGACGGCGTTGACAGATGATTTTTTCGAAGAGGTTAAGGATAGAGGTTTGATCACGAGTTGGTGTGCGCAGGATAGGGTGCTGGAACATCCGTCTGTCGGAGCATTTTTGAGTCACTGCGGATGGAATTCCACCATCGAAACTGTTTGTTCCGGTGTTCCGGTGATAGGGTGGCCTTTCTTTGCCGATCAGCAAACGAATTGTCATTACGCTTGTGAGAAATGGGGATTTGGGATGGAAATTAATCACGACGTGAAACGGGAACAAGTTTCCGAAATCGTACGTGAAATGATGACTGGTGAGAAAGGTGATGAGATGAGGAAGAAGGCTAGAGAGTGGAAGAGAATTGCAGAAGAAGCAACGGATGTTGGAGGATCATCTTACCATAACTTTGACAGCTTCGTCAGGGAGGCTCTTCATTTTCAGGGATGAGTTGTTGATCATCTTATATTACTCGTTATCTTAAATTTTCTTTTATCACACTCATTTTAGCTTTTTTTTTTCACAATTATTAAAAATACAAAAAATAATGCCTCAATTCAGTCAAAATATATATATAAAAAAAACCCTTCAATCCAACTACTTAGAAAATTGGCATAAGAAATACATGAGGGGTTTAGATTGAAAAAATAACAATAAATACTCGTCAAATTCCATAAATCTACCTATATTATGAAACAAAATTGAAGGTCTAAACCGACCTATATTATAAATTGGACGGAGTATATTTTCAGGGGTTGTTTCACATTTACTCAATTTGGGTAGAAAGATTTCAATATTACCCATAATCTGTACAACATTTTATAATTTATTCCACTCTAAAACTAACTTTTCAATCTATACCCATTTTGATTTTTTCCTTAAAAAAAAAAAAAAAACAAAACAAAACAAAACAAACCTTTATTGACTTTTATCATGTAATTACTATATTGTCCTCAACATTCAAAACTGCCCAACTACCACTGCAACTGCTGTAAAACCGAATTGAAGACTATGTTTATATTGCATCATTGATGAAGTTTCTTTATTGAAAGTGGAGCTTGAAAGAAACTCATTCTTCCTATTGAAGAAAAAAACAGTCTGCACTTGGGTATGTGTTTAGGAAAGGAATTGATTTTTTCCGTTACAAGATCATGCTCACGTCATTTAGTTTAAGTTTGAGTTTCGTTTGTTTTTCCTTTTTGCTGTTATGGTGTTTGATGGTTAGATTTTGATTCTTAAGTGTCACTAGGTATTGGTGGTCTAATGTTTTGTATTGTTTGTTTGGTATAAGGAAGGAAAAAAATAAAGTTGCTTGTGTTGAGAGTTTGAAGTAATAGCCGACCTTCGGGAGGTCTAGACTGACCTTGAAGCCCAGGTTTTTTTTTTTTTTTTTTCAACCAACCTTCCAGTTGATCATTTCGACCTTTGAAGGATTATATCGACTTTCAAAGGATGCAATCGACCTTTAGTTCCCTTTTTTTTTTTAAATTAAGTTCAATAGACTATCCATAAGGTCAATTAGAAATTCGAAGTTATATCTACCTTCCATATGGTCATCTCGACCTTCAAGCATCCTTTCTATTATTACTTGTACATTTTCCTGAATATATTTTTCTTTGGATTCTTGCTGAAATGGCTTTAAGAATTAGTCTTCACAATGGTTCTCTAAATGGAAGGGCACATCCGATAGTCATATCAAACGACATCAATTATGAATATTTTAGGAGAACTATGGCAGGCTGCATGAAGATTGATTTACACCAATTTAATGTACAAATCTCATTTGCATCCATATTATTCGATGAAAGTACTAAATTATTGGAAATTGAAGATACATAAGGGATCATGTTTTTTATGGGGGGAAGCTGATCCTAAAATGGTGGTCATTAACAAAATTGAAAGATTATATCGATGTCATGGTGATCATGCAATGGATGATTTTGTTAATGCGTACGAAAGGAATCCGGATGGGACATGCCTACCTTTAAAAGATGGACATGGGCCATCTGGAAACATTTGCGCACCGATGATGATGATGTCCTCGTGAACCTCGACGATAGGGTCAAACACGTAGTTCCATTTGAGCAATTTGTATCGGACCCTTCTACTTAATTCACAGATATGGACTAGGGTGATGAATCAGAAGTGCATTATTTCGAAGGTGAAACCATTCCACCTGTGGGTGAGATAGAGAAGGATTCAATTTTTAACAGTAAGGATGAATTGACGACAGCATTCAATCAATATTCACTTGAGAATCGATTTTCCTATCTCGTGGTACGTTCGGATAAGGCAAGATTCGAAGCGCGATGTAGGAATAAAAAATGTTGCACCTTCATGATATGTACACAGTGTAGAGCTGGATGCCAGATATGGGTGATTCACAAGTTTGTCCCAACTCACACTTGCATTCAAACTGTACAACAAAATCAAAACAGGGATGTAAGTGCATCAACAGTTGGTTGTTTGTATGCTGGTAAAATTGTCGATGCGAATCAAACCCCAAAAATATGATTCAAGACATGCGAAAGAATTATGGTGTGAAAATAGGAGACACTAAAACCTGGAGATCTTTGCAGTGTGCAAAGGACGTCGCTTATGAAACTTCAGAGGAATCACTAAGACAGCTTCCAATATACTTCTACCTTTTAGACAGTACAATGCCCGACTTAGTGGCCAACATAGCATTGGCAGAGGAGCATTTTGTCAGGTCATTTTGTACACTTGATCCTTCGATTGAGGATTTCAAGTACATGAGACCAGTCATTATTCTAGATACAACACACTTGAAAATATCATAGGAGGGCAAAATTTACGCAGAGGTTTGTATAGATGGAAACGGACAAACTTTTCCCATTACATTTGGATTCGATGAAAAGGAGAGCAATGATTCATGAGAATGGTTCTTAAGAAGACTAAGAACTGCATACAAATCACCCGATGATTTGGCAATTGTATCCAATTGATACAAAGGCATACTGCACGTAGTGAGAAAAGTGTATCCTAAGGTTTTACACGCTTTTTGTCTTCGACATTTGAAGGAAAACTTGAAGACAAAGTGCAGAGATCCTTGTATTCCAGTGATTTGAAGACAAAATGCAGAGATCCTTGTGTTCCAATTATTTTCAAAAGTGCTGCATATATCTATGATAAGCACAAATGCGACCACCACTTTGGGGAGATTCAACGTATACACCCTAAGGTTCATCAGTGGTTGGATGTTAAGGTAGGGCGATCGGGTTAGTCACGTGCTTACTGTCTGAAGAATCAATACAACCAAATGACAGGTAATCTTGTGGAGTCCTTCAGTAAAGAGATCAAGAAAGTACGGAAGTTGCCGATTATATCCACTCATGAGTTTTATAGGGGTATATGTCAGAGTTGGTTTAACAAACGTCAAGAAGTAGTTGCTACAATACCTGATATTATTAACAAACATTCTATGGAACGGAATGAGATGGAAGCTGTGAAGGTCGACCAACAAAGATTGCATACCATATCCATTCGAGCTAGCAAGGAGTAGTCGTCGATAATCCCCCATGAGAAACAAATGCTATTGTGGATATGATTTGAAGGACTTGTGAAAGTTGGAGATGGCATCTAAAAGGAATTCTGTGTAAACATGTCATTGCTATTGCTAAGAATTGAAAAACCTTCTTATAATTTAAACAAACGTTCCAGACGGCCGAACCGACCTTACGGGTGGTCAAGTAGACCAAGGGGTGAGCTTGGGTCGATTTCGATTTGATTTCGATTTTTGAAGTCGGTTTTTTTTTCAAAGAGAAAACCCAAAACCAACCCTGCCTATAGTTGGTTCGATTTTGGTTTTTCATGTTCGATTTGGGTTTTTATTCTGTTATCCAATGGGTAACCGAAATTACCCAACTTTTAGATGGACTCCAAATGATCCAAACTTCAAACTATAACAAAAACTTGCAACGATTACACAAAAAATAACTCTGAATAGTCTAATCTCCAAATAGTTCACAAATAACTAGACAAATTAATCAAATTATAAAAGTTTTGACAATTTGATATGCAATGCAACACTTAACGAAATAAATTACCAGTTCACAAATTACTACTTGCTAGAAATTTCAACATGTTAAGTCAATAACCAAATAAAAAAATAACAGAATTTGACAACTTCAATGAAATGCCAACTCCACAACAAAAGTTACAAAACAACAGAAATTCAGTCTTCAAGCCAACTCTTTTATCAATGAAATGCAGTCCATAACCATCATCACATCCTTGAAACTTAATACCCATCATCACCTAAAATGCTAGCCAAAAAATAAAATAAAATTCACCTCAAAAATCAAACATAAACACATCATCCAAACATCAAAATCATTGTTACTTGAAAAAACAAAGTTCAAACAAATTATAATCTAACCACCACAACCACTCTTGAACCGAACATTTGAAAATCCTTCAAATATCAACAACATGAGATTCACTGGCATCTTTGAACATCTCTACAAAACAAAAGGTCAAAAGTCATTTAAGTTAGAGTTATAAAGCATAAAATTGAAAAATGAAATAACAAATATATAAAAGTGTAATATTGCCTTTTTCAAACTCTTCAAACTCTGCCAAATTTTCTTCAACATTAATTTGTTGTGTTGAAGACCTAATCCAATCTTGAGCACATACAAGGGCTTGTACCAATTTAGGAGTTAAAGAACTCCTAAATGGATCAAGTACATGCCGTCTCGTGCTAAATGCAACCTCCGAAGCAACGGTAGAAAATGGAACTTGCAAGACATCACGAGCTATCATAAAAAGAATAGGAAAGCGATGGTTGTTAAATTTTCACCATAACAAGATGTCAAAAGTCTCCGCATCTTCTTCTAACTCTTCACTCAAATACTTGTCCAATTCTGATTTCATATCTTTCTTAGTAGAATCGATGGATTCCTCCTGTCTGTAGTACTCCTCTTCATAGATAAAAATCCATTTCTTTCTTACAGGCTCATAAACACTATAATTATCACTTAAACATCTTGAAGTCTCACTTAAATCTAGACTTAGAGAGGTAGGGGCTGCACCTACATGGGAACTTTGGGGAATTGCAATGCCTTAGTACTCTTTAAACAAGTTATAAATAGCATCATTTATCTAGGTCAACATCTTTGAACCCATCTCATCACCATACATTCTACGAAGAATATAACCCATAAGCTTTAATTTATGCCTAGGATCCATGATTTTAGAAATAAAAAATATCAAGTTCATTTTGTCAAACTTTTCCCTAATACTTGTCATACTTTTCTTTCATTTTCAAAGCCATTGTTTTCAAAGCCATTGACTTTACTTCAAAATCATCAATATGAATTCTCTTGCTTAAAATGGCATGCACATCACAAATATCAGTAAACAACATATTTAAAGTCACATATTTTGTGGCAAAGACTTTTAAAGTAAACTCATAAAAATGTCCCAAAAACTTCACAAAATTTCTAACAGTTTCGCAATCATCATTAGTGGGAACCCCATGTCCCAATTCAAGATCATTCTTAAAATATGGATCTTGCTCTTCGAACCTCACAAATGCCCTTACAAATCTTAGAGCTATCTTCAACATCAAATAAGTCGAATTCCATCTAGTTGGGACATATATGCACAATGATTTTTTGCTTTCAATTTTTTTCTGCCTCAACATACGCTTTAAACTTATTCAATCTTGCCGGTGACTGCCTAATAACCCCCCTCACATATTCAATAGATTTATTGAACTCTTTCAACCCTTCTTGGACAACAAGATTAACAATATGACCATGACATCTCACATGTAATAACTTTAAAACCGTAAGCCAATTATTAAACTTTCTCTTCAAATATACAATGGCAGTATCATTAGAACTAGCATTGTCAATAGTAATTGTGAATACCTTATCAATTCCCCATCCAAGCAAGCAACTCTCAATTGACTTTCCAATATCCTCACCTCTAGGACTAGCAGTGGGACAAAAGTTTAAAATTCGCTTATTCAATTGTCAATCATTGTCAATGAAATGAGCACTAAGACATAAATAATCGATCCTTTGGATTAATGTCGAAGTATCAGTGGTGAGAGAAATTCTTAAGTAACTTCTTTAGTTTCAACTGCTCATCCATTTACAGTTAGTAACAATCTTTTCTAACTGTCCAACAGGAGGGGATATTAAAATGAGGACATGCAATTAACATAAAGTGCCTAAAACCTTTACCATCCACAAACTTAAAAGGCAGTTCATCAACTATAATCATATAAGCCAAGCCACCCCTAATTGCTTATTGATTAAATTTCCAACTACTTAACTTTCCTTTCACTGTTCCATCTTCATGCCTCCCGGTCTCTTCAAAAGTCAATTCAGTTTTCTTTATATCTTGCATCTTTTTGTATACCCAACAATACTTCTTCATATGATTAAGGAAACTGCTTGTTCTATTACCTTTTGTGCTAGCTTTCAAAACACTCTTGCAATAGTTACACCAAGCTTTTTCTTCCTGTTTGTCATCAACCAATAGAGTGAAATGATTCCAAGCAACTGACCATCTCTTGGGATTTTTTTTTTTCTACAATTGTACTATTTGTACTGCTACTTGGTGGAAGTGGAGGGCATATTCCATTTGGAGTTGGATCAGAACTTGGACTTTGAAATTGAGTTGTAGATGGAAGATACGAACCAACATCTGATGTCCATCCTTACGATTCCATTTCGTTTGAAGCCACTTAATTTGCTCAACCCAAATTCCTAATGGAAAAATTACAAAAACCAGAATTAGAACATAATGCAACAAATTAGAACAAAAAAATCATGCACTTTTCTTTAAATGAATAATGATAATAATTAAAATTAGAACAAAAACTAAAGAGAACGGAGAGAATTTCAGCAGAAATGGAAATGGAAAACACTGGAGCAACAAAATTGATTTCCTATGTCCACAACTAAGAAAAGTGGGTTCAACAACACAAGACAGAAATGTGGTAAGCAATATAAATTTACAACTAAGAAAGGTCCAGTGGTTTTTTAGCCTTATATTTGAAGTCCTTTTATGAGTGCAGAATAGCACACCACCAGAATAGTCCTTTTATATTTACAAACAATTTCAAACTAATTGTCTACTTCAGTTCCAACTATGTTGAGATTAAGAAATTTTCTGTACTTCATGACTGAACAAAATACTATGCTAGGACCACAGGTCCACAGGAAATAACCTTAAGCAAAAGGCTTTTTCTGGCACAAAATGAATAAGTTAGAACATTCATTTAATGTCTTTTTTCTACTTCAATGTCAGATGAACATAGGGAACAAATAACTTGATCTCAGGTAATATATAATGCAAAAGCCTTCACAATCAACCGCGCCAATGGTTCACAATGACAAGGAATGGATCTGAAAATCTAAACAGAATTCGGAATCTACACAAATTAGCTGTCATTTAATACGAAGTGCCCCCAAAAAACGAGACTCATCTTGATGAATCTCTCAAGAAAAAGATGCGGTAGCATTCACAAGAAACCCCAAGAATTCAAGCAAAGCAGCTCATACAACATACCATAAGGAATCAAATAATGGAATTTATTATTAAAAACAATAAAAGAAACCCACGAACGAAAAACATCAAAATAGACAAACCCACAAAAGAAATCAAGAAAATAGAGAAATCCCTATACCTTATTCCAAGAGAACACTCGTCAGATCACGAAATGAGTGTCTTAACCGCGAGACTTGGTGGTCCGAAACAGTTTCTGGTGGTTGCCCAGGAGGCAGGAGTAAGTTCTGGAGGTGGAACTGGAGATACCTTTACGGTGGGAGTCGGTGGCTCCGAAATCACAGGTGGATGTTCCGGTGCTGCCGCTGGTGTGGTAGGACTAGGACTTGGAGGAGGGAGTGGGGCAGGAGTTCCGAGTTTGTTTTGGGGTACGAGGAGGTGGAATAGGGGCAACTCGAGGAGCCGAGGAGGCTTCACGCTATTCAATTCACGAGCACAGCCGCACAGGTGATGGCCTCATGGGGATGGAACAATTTCGAAGAATCTTCAAGAATGTCTCTGAATGTGTAATAAAGTCACAGGGATAGGGTTTATAGGGAAAAAATTGACGGTTAAAGGACGGTTTTTTTTCCGATCCTATAAATCAATTAAACCGAATCCAATTACAATTCGATTTCAATTTGAAATCGAACCATTAAGCAAAAAATCCAATCCATTTGAGGTTGGAGTTTGGTTGGGTTGTACGAATAATCGACCCGCTGCTTACCCCTAAATAGACCTTCCATAATGTAAGTTCAACATTCTGAACCTTTCCTATTGTTTAGAAACTAGATTTAAAATCATAATCTCAATTTGTTTTTTCTCATCTTTAATTCATTATAGGAAAATTGTTGCTCACTACTATTCTCTTAGCCATGGAAATTCATTTGAAACGGAAATATTGAGGAAGGCATATGCACATTCGATGCAGCCTGTTCCATTGTCTTCAAGTTTGAATGGAATTGCAAGTTTGGAAGATGTGTTTGTCAATGCATCATTTGCGAGAAGGAAGGTAGGAAGACCACAAGAAGGTCGGTTCCTCTCTCGAAGTGAACAATTTTGATGAAAGAAAACTTGCATGATATGCAAAAGAAAATAACACAATTGTCATACTTGTCCGAACATAACCACAGAAGCCTCACCACCCGAAGTAGAGTTTCCATTATCGAATGATCATTCTCAAGAAGGGCAGCCATCTAACAAGATATCTACCTAACAATCTCAGGTTTCTAGACAAATATTGGAGGCGACAGTTGAAGCAGGAGTGTTTGTTAATGTTACCGTAAGTGTCGCCCATGAGAGTGGATGTTTTTGAAAGCGATGTTAATGTTGAGACGATTCATGACTTATAATCGATTTTTATATTCTTACTGGTTTGCAATATTTTCATTTATTCTACCACCTGATTTTTTATTTTTCTCAACCATATTTCTTCTTCTTCTGCAGTAATGAACAACTGGGGAGGTGAGAATTGGGTTTGGAAATGGGAAACTAGCTTTTTCTCGTTTGAAACGGTGGAAGGTCGGGATTGTAGGTCGAAAGTCGGTATAATGGTTGGAAGGTCAATATTATCTATTGAAGGTCGATGCAAAACTTTTCAAAGGTCAAGTTCTCCAAGTCTTTTCATCGATTTTCGAAAGATAATATCGACCTTCAAATCATTATACCGACCTTCGGCATACAATCCTGACCTTCCACCATTTCAAATAGCCAAAAAGCTTTTTTCCCATTTCCAAACTCATTTCTCATCTCCCAAGTTTTTTATCTAACTATTTTTTTCACTGTCACTGTCAAACGAGAAACCAAGGCAAGTAACTGTCACAGTCAAATGAGAAACTGAAGCATGCCACTGTCATTATCCTATTTTCATGACTTTTAATTATTTTCATATTTCTTTTATATGATTCATGACTGAAAATTTTTTTTATATGAACATCACTTTCTAGTTTTTTTCATATTGTTTTTAATTACATAAATATATAAATAAAACAACTAATATAATTTCATTTACATTTACATTTACATTATTTACACGCTGTCCAAAATATATATACATGATATAAACAAAAAAATCACTGGGACATCTACATGCTGCTATTATACTCCAATGTAATCGAAGCCATATCGTCCCTGAGACGTTGGGATGCATCTGGAATGCCGTCCAGTGATGGCATCGTCTCAACATACCCCCTCAACAGCTGAGCCATGTAATGTGTAACGTAGGCCGCATAGCTAGTCGAATCTGGCTGAATCAGGATAGCACCAATGCTCATAAACTCATATCCCATCATGATAGGTAGATCAGCAGCAACTCCCAATTCGGAATAAAAGACGGCTTGTAACAGAAGGTACGGTAACATCCTATAGACCGACTCCAACATCTTTAGCCTAACCACCTTCACCAGTTTATTTTGCATTGGCCTTGGATAATAGAGAGTGACCGTCATTGGATTCTCTTTTGGGGTGATCCGTAGAAGTATCCAGTGATTCTTATGGCAACATGGCATCAACACTTGTAAATACATCGAATAAAAATTAAATTACGTTCAAGATAAAATGTAACTTAAAATAAAAACTTAAATGATAACTATATTTATTACCTCATCAACTTGCCACCAGGCGACCTCATCATCATCACCATCTCCCTTCACCTAGTCAATGGAACCAGCATCGAACTCGAACGTCTCAAACGTCCCGATAGCTCTGGCTTTGATGAAAGTGGAATGGAGCATAGTCTGCAATCCGAGTTAGTTAAAATCGATATAACCATACAATCCAGTAGAACAATTGATAAAAATTAATTTTATACTTACGTAAAGATAAAGCGACAATGGCGAACCTCTACGCCATAGGGAATTCAATCGGATACACTTCAGCTGCCAGTCGGAGCCTTTTGGTGAATTGATCGACGTAAGGGTCCTCCAACTCCTGTGTGCAATCTTGAACTATTCTCAAAAAGGTCCTGTCAAATGAGTGGATTCCCCCCATCAAGCGACTGCCACATAAAAACCACAATTGTTAGAAAAAATACATAATCACTCAAACACACTAAAAAAGACACCGTAACTTAATTATGAAGCAAAATCTTTATTGAATTAACACAATTAATGTAAATACCTCTCCGATTCCCCAGAAGAGCAGAAAGTATCCAAGCGGCTCCAGATATTGGGAATGTCCACTAGAAATACCACGGAGCCCCCCCCAGCACTCCCACCGAACCAGCCTCTCTCCCTTTCACAAACGTTCTGGGCTTCTTTTTTTGAGGCCTAGAATGTATATGGTGAGAAAGATTCGTGAAAGGTGACATAAGGCTTGCTGCCTGGACCTTTGTACCAAACAGATCGCCCTCCCTCTTGACATAATTTTAATTCAAATTATTAGAACGTATAAATATTAAATTAAAGACACCTGAACAAGACATAAATATGAAATAAAAAAATACTAATTAACTTAGCTAATGATGTCGTGTCTCACCTGAACAATAGGGTCGGGTACAACCATACTAGGTCGAGCAGGTGAAACCTCCCTCTCACTGACATCGCCCTCCACTTGATATTTAAGATAAATTAACTAACAATGAAAATCGGTACACGTATGAAATATTCAAAAATAGAAAGATGTTTAAACTAACTTGGTCGGTAGTCCGAACCTTGACTGGAACGGATAGGTCTACCACCTCCCTCTCACAAACATCTCCCTACGGGTGTGACGCAGGTGGATGTGGTGGGTTGAGAAATAAGAAATTCAGAAAGAAATCTGAACAATAATTGGTGAATAGTTTCGATGAACAGTAACTCAAACTTTGGATTATCCATCAAAATTTGAGGCTTTTCGATAATCTAACTTCTGAACTCGTCAGAGGTCAAGACTACGAAAATAGAATTCTTCTC
>JAOXNR010053423.1:0-14254 GCA_028571225.1 Parsonsia alboflavescens
GAATCGACCTCAGGTATGTCCCTATTTCATTTATGCATCGATCTAGGGGATTAAGGGCTCCTTTTTGAGTCTTACAAAAATATGTCAAATTCAACTGTACCCCCATTTCTAATTGCAGCATCCTTGGCTTTCTTATTCATTGCATCCCAAGCCATTGTTCAGCCGGACAAAACCTTCAAGTACATCAATCAAGGCGAACTTGGGGAATATACCGTGGAGTATCAGGCTGATTACCGCGTGCTAGACCTCTATACATCTCCCTTCAGTATTTGTTTCTACAACACCACTCCAAATGCCTTCATTCTTGGTATACGTATGGGAACCCATAGAACCGAGTCCATCATGCGATGGGTTTGGGACGCCAACCGTGGCAAGCCGGTTCGAGAAAATGCAACCCTAACCTTCGGTAGAGACGGAAACTTGGTCTTGGCCGATGTTGATGGCAAGGTGGCATGGCAAACTGCTACAGCCAACAAGGGTGTGGTTGGACTTGACTTACTTGAAAATGGTAACCTGGCTTTATACGATGGGAAAGGTAGATTCATATGGCAAAGTTTTGATCATCCGACTGATACACTCTTGGTTGGTCAAGCCATAAGGGCCGCCGGGCCAACCAGAGTAGTCAGCCGGCTGTCCAACCAGGAACCCGTTAATGGTCCTTACAGTTTTGTAATGGAGCATAGATACTGGGCTATGTATTACCAGAGCAAAAATTCTCAAAAACCAATGCTTTATTACAAATCGGATGAATTTGGTAATGGCAAGGGAGCTTTGGCAAATCTTGTTTTTTACTGCGAGTCCGAGTACGGACAGAACTTTGCCTTCGAGCTTGGATTTCTTTACAACATAACGAATTCTCCCAGCTTTGGTTCATCTATCTTGACGAGGCCAAAATACAACAGCACTTTCAGTATACTTCGGGTTGACATGGATGGTAATCTAAGAATATACACTTACAACGAAAATGTTGATTGGGGTGCATGGGAGGTAACATTTGCACTCTTCAAAGCCGAGGAATTGCCAGAGATCAGCCTATGCAAGCTGCCTAGGAAATGCGGATCGCTTGGTGTCTGCGAAGACAACCAATGTGTGGCATGCCCGACACCCCAAGGCTTATTGGGGTGGAACAAGACATGCACATCGCCAGTGCTATCCCAGTGTGAGGCTGGGGTAGCGGCAAATGTGGATTATTATAAGGTTGATGGTGTTGAACATTTTACCAGCCCTTATAATGAAGGTAACGGACCGATTAAGCTGATTGATTGCAAGAAGAAGTGTAGCCAAGATTGCAAGTGCTTGGGATTTTTCTATAGAGAGGAGTCTTCCAAGTGCTTGTTGGTTCCCGAGTTAGGTACTTTGATCAAGGTTTCTGATTCCTCTCACGTGGGATACATCAAGATGTCTAAGTAGTGTGTGTTTTAAGTTTTTTCTTTGTTTGGTGTTTAAAAGAAATAAAATGACATATTAATTGAATTTTCACTATGGCAAAATCAGCTTTTTTGTAAAATGTATTTCTTCCTGTTTGTTTAATACAATATCTCGTTCCTTCTTCCAAAAAAATATACTGAGTTATTCTCCCAGACACCCTTAATATATTTATATATAATATATATATATATATATATATTTATTGAGTTATTCTTAAGAAAACATGTGAAATATTTTGTTTTTTTTTTTTAATTCAAACATTTCAAGAAGAGGGGAAAAAAACTGAAAATTAGGACATGAGTTACCAAATAAAACGTATACTGCATATACAACTCAAATTCAATTATATAACCAAGTAATTCGGCAGAATTACCTTGAAATAGCTGTATGAAAATTAATATTGGCACAGAAGAGTATGCGAAGAGAGCTCAAATTTCTAAATAAAATGACTCCAAAAGAAATGCTCTATTTATATAGAATACTAAGGATAGAGTGTTATCAATTCATTACTTAAAATTAATGGTAATCGGTGAATTGATTCATATACCAAATTATTCTATCTAAAATTTATAAAATTAAAAATTGACCTTTCATATTCCTATTATAATGAATTGACACTATATGCATTGAACTAATTCTATCATATGTAGATTTCCAAACATTTTTCGTAAACAATTACTTTAGCCATGCATGGCTTCCAAAAACTACTTTCACCAGGGGAATGTTCTAAATCAAGATAAGATTTTATTCACCATGTTGGTTATAATAATTTCACAATTTAATTCTTTTCACAGATTTAAATATTTAAAAAGTTTTACAAAAAATCCATTATAAAAATCTATTATATAGAAGCTATATGTGTCTGTATTGGAGTCTTCAATATTATGTGAATATATAGATCGCAAATATGCACCATTTAGGTTTTTATCTTTTCGGCTGGAAGGGATAAGCATCTAGCGAGCCCTATAAAATCAATGTGCTATTCCGTTGAATTTTCAGTCAAGTTGCAAAGTGGTGCAAAAAGAGTACTCAAAGTCAAATATATACATAAATATATATATATATATATATATATATTTATATGTATATTTTTCTTTCTTTTCTTCTCGCTGGTTCAAACTTGTTGACCATGTTCTGTCTAGCTTGCATGTCACTTGTATTGTACTCCCCCTACCACGATATAAGTGGTTTTCAACTTTTTTTTTTTTTTTTTCTTATTTCACAATATAAGTCTTTTCGCTAGTATCCAGATATGATTATTATGTTTTTTTCATTTTTTTCCTCCATTAATATTATCTTTCATTTATTATAAAAAAAGATAATTGTAATTATTAGGAAGAGAGAAGGGCAATTTTTACTTAACATAGTTGTATTTAAGAGTCCTTAATTCACTTAAAATGACGACTAACTACTTATATTTTGGGATAGAGGTAGGAGTAATTACCCAAAAGAAAAAAAATAAAATAAAATCTCATATGGGAAATTAAATAAAATTTCAGTAAGAAAATCAACATTGCAACTTCACAATAAACTAAGTCAAAATTTATTTTTTAAAAATCCATGTAAAATCAAGATGAAACATTTAATTTAGGATAAAGGAAGTAATATTTTCTAGATTAAATTTCATTTCAATGTATTACTCAAAAAGGATGAAGGAAAATATAAATATATACTTCTAGTATATATATATATATTTTATAAAGTTTTTTAAAAACTAGAGATACCTAAATCAGTTCGTATACATTTTAATAATTCCCCTAGAAGTTAAGATTACAAAAACTAAAATATACTATAAAATCAAGTTAAACTCACAACTTGATTCATGGTTTCATCACGAAACCATTTGAACACAACATTGGATGCACTTCTAGTATGTAAAAATATTGTTTATGAATACAATAATGGATCACTCTTTCCTTTTCCATATAGACATGAATTAGGTACATTAATACAGCTCCTTGCCGTAGATTCATGTCCCCATTTTTGTCCACAGAGTTTTTCGTTTTGGCCATTCAACATAAAGGATGGTTGACCACAGACCAATTAATGATATTATCTTACTTTGAAATTTAAAAACAAGCCCAATCCACCAAAATGATAAGCCCTACGTACGACACCCTATCTAGTAATAAAAAAAAAAGGGGGCCCTCGTTTTGATTCTCCTCTGGCCCCTTATATAAATATATAAATATACATATAAATATATATGTATATATATATATATATATATATATATATATATATATATCACTAAACAAACATGCATTCTCTCCATCACTTAAATCTTCTTGCATTCATTATTCGAAGCTAAGAAATGTCTCATCGGAACTCATTTCCATTTCTAATTGCATTATTCTTGGCCCTTTTCCTCGCATCCCAAGCCATTGTCCCTTCTTACAAAACATTCAAATACATTAACCAAGGTGACTTCGGAGAGAAATTTGTAGAGTATGGTGCTGATTATAGAGTTCTAAACAATATTCACTCCTACCCTTTCTCTCTTTGTTTCTACAACACCACCCCAAATGCCTTCATGCTTGGACTTCTTATGGGCTCCCGTTCATCCGAATCGATCATGAAATGGGTTTGGGAAGCAAATCGTGGAAACCCGGTTCGAGAAAATGCAACCTTAACCTACGGTAGGGATGGAAACCTGGTCCTGGCTGATCTTGATGGTAAGGTGGCTTGGCAAACCGGGACCGCAAACAAGGGCGTGGTTGGACTAGAACTACTTCCTAATGGAAACTTAGTCCTCTATGATAAAAATGGTAAATTCATTTGGCAAAGCTTTGACCACCCAACTGATACGCTATTGGTTGGTCAAACTTTAAGAGTTTCGGGCCCCACCCAGCTGGCCAGTCGTTTATCAAATACCGAGCCGGTTAATGGGCCCTATAGCTTTGTGATGGAGAAGAAGCATTGGGCTATGTATTGCCAGAACAAGAACTCACAAAAGCCCATGTCATACTATAGCTCAGGTGATTATGGCTATTATGAAAATACAGGCTCATTATCTAGTCTCTCTTTCTACTGCAAACCCGAGTATGGTGCTAACCATGCTTTTGAGTTAGGTTTCATATACATTTTGTCCGACCCTTCAAAGCCCAGTCCATCAATTCTGTCTAGGCCCAAATAGAATAGTACCTACAGCATGCTTCGAGTTGATATGGATGGGAACCTAAGAATATACACATTTGAAGAACATGTTGATTGGGGTTCATGGGAGACCACGTACGTCCTCTTGGATAGAGACGAAGGGCGAGAAAGCGAATGCAAGCTTCCAAAGAGGTGTGGAGAATTAGGAGTGTGCGAAGCCGATCAATGCGTGGCGTGTCCGACTGCTCGAGGCCTGGAGGGGTGGAGCCGGAGCTGTGCACCGCCGGTTCTACCTCCTTGTAAGGGTGGAGGAGCAAATTACAAAG
Organism: Parsonsia alboflavescens; assembly: GCA_028571225.1. Taxonomy (NCBI): domain Eukaryota; kingdom Viridiplantae; phylum Streptophyta; class Magnoliopsida; order Gentianales; family Apocynaceae; genus Parsonsia; species Parsonsia alboflavescens. Next base: position 4,851 of record JAOXNR010053423.1, read on the forward strand.
CGGATTACTACAAGGTTGATGGTGTTGAACATTTCAGTGGCGCTTATGATGAAGGAAATGGGCCTATGAAGTTGGTAGAATGCAAGAATAGGTGCACAAAAGATTGCAAGTGTTCGGGCTTTTTCTACAGAGAAGAATCGTCCAAATGCTTGTTGGTCCCAGAATTGGGTACCTTGATCAAGACCTCCAACTCCTCTCATGTGGGCTACATCAAGTATTAATCAAAATTCTCTTCTCATACTGTTAAACATTGAATTTGTTAGGCATTGAAAAAAGAAAGAAAGAAAGGGTAAAAAAAAAAAAAAGGTAAAATTGAAAAGCACTAAGAAGATTTCAGGTTATAACATTTTATACATGTCGAATCAATCCAATTTTTTTTTTTGGATGGAATTGACCGCACCTGAATAATATTTGCTTTAGATAAGGGGACACACCAACTCGGTGCCTGTCTAAAAGGTGCTTCACAAAGTGCAAGTAGTAATCTTGTCTTTGCCATAATTTTTTGAGCCTCAAATTTATAAAACTCTAACGCGTTTTTAGACTTAGGAAATAGACATTTGCATTATTGAACAAATTTAATTAATCTAAGCTCAGTTATTATTATTATTATTATTATTACTATTATTGAAAAATAATTAAGTGGAAACATTGATTAATAAAGAAGGTCCCGATTGCGATTACTACAGAAAATAAAATTAACAAAAGAGGAGCAAAAATCTTTTAAATTATTAAAAGCGATCGCCATGATTGCACTGCAGAATCTTGTGGGCCTTCCCTGGAGTTGTGCACTAGGAGACAATTGGGGAAGAAGGTGGGACCCGTTCACGTGGCATGGTAATAAAAGTTGCACATATTTGTTTAAATTAGGGATGCAATCAAATGAAGGTTGCTAAAAAAATCGAGTTAGAGCTCAGTTCGATTTGAATTTTTTAAAAAATGATTATTTTAAAATACATTTCTTATTAAAAATATTTACATAAATATTTATAATTTAAATAAAATTATCTATAAAATATATTATATAAATATTAAATTTTAAATTTAAATCTAATTGGAAGTGACTCGAGCTGGATTGTAACTTGACTAAAAAAAGGGGGTTGCATCCCTAATTTAAATCTCAAGCAAGCATTAATTAAAATTTTTTTTTTTTCTATTTAAGACTATAAGACTTGCAAAATTTAGGAGCCTATTTGTTAATTGTGGATTTATTAGGGAACTTTGGTGATATTTTAAAAATCTTAAGGATCTCTTAATAAATTTAGATTCTTTTCCTTTTATAAATAGGATTGAATTATAGATATTAAGTTATATGATAATATCTCTTTCAAGCTTAGACCTATTCCCAACCCTAACCCTCCTTCAGAGAAGAAATTGAAGAATTTGTTTGTGCTGAAATTTAGAAATCCTAATTCAATTTCGACGTTTGAAGGTTTGTCAAATTCTTAATCTTTGGATCTAAGATTTGATTACGAAGCAGACTCGAGATATTAGGATTTGGCGTTTTGAGATTCAAAATTATTTACAGAAATCGGTATTTCAATTCTTTTTGTTGAGAATTTAATTATTGTTTTCCTGTCTTGATCTCAAACGGTTTTGCAAAGAAAATAATCTTTGTTTGGCCGTCCTGTTCTTTCAGGATTTCTTTTAAAATTCATATTAATTTTCTTTCTTTCCGGCCAATACAGGGACGGCAGTAAGTTTTCTTTTCAATTCCTTTGATTATTATTATTATTATTTGACATAAATATTTCATTTATGATCTAATTAAATATTGTAAATGTTCATGGTTAGATATTATATATCTAGACCCATACTTGACCAAGATCATTTGAATAGGTAAGTTCATACATTTTGATACATACATACAAGACTAAGACATGTATTTGTAGCAAGAATCGATATGGACATATCTTCTTCATAGTTGACCATAGCCGCTATAAATAGGAAAACTCTCATTTGTAAATTGTTCATAAATTGTTACATTAATGAACGAAAGATCATTCCAATTTATTTCTCTCAAACTCTTATACTCTTTCTTTATTTTTACAATACATTATCAGGACAACTCTCTAGCCATTCCTAATGGCCGCATGGTTCCAAAGTTGTGAAAAAGTTCCAATCCTTACTTTTTTTCTAGTTAAGGTATGGTTTTTCCTTTTGCTTTCCTTTTTGTTTTCAATATGTTTAATGCAGATTCTACTATTTCTATGCACGAAGAAGTTGGAATGCCGTTGAACATATTGGGTAAGAATTATCTCTCTTGAATTCTTGATGCCAAATTACATCTCTAAGCAGATGGCTAGGAAGAGACTATTGTTGAGATGAATAATTCCTTCAATAGGCAAAAGGTAAAGGCCTTGACCATGTTAAGACGCTATGTCCATGAAAATTTGAGATTCAAGTATCTCATTATTGAAGATCCTCAAGAGTTATGGCAAAACTTAAAGTATGAATGGATTCATTTGAGTCTGTAAGATTTTCAATCTATAAGCACCTATGATTCTCCCATGTACTGAATAAGTTCCCAATTGAAATTATGTGGGAAAGATATCGTTGATTCGGACATAGTTGAGAAGTCCTTTTCAACCTTTCATGCTTCTAATGTGTTATCGCAATAGAAATATAGTGAGAAAAGCTTCAAGAAGTATTTTGATCTTATCTATTGTTTACTTGTGGCTGAGCAAAATAATGAATTGTTCATGAGAAATCATGAACTGAGGCCAACTGGTTCAGCCCCCATACCTGAAGCAAATGTTGCTATTCAGAAAAATTATGGCCTCGTCTTAAAAAACCAGGATGTGGGCATCAAGGCATGAAAACTAGAAAAAACTAGAAATATCAGAAATCAATTGTTAAAGGTAAAAATGAATGCTTTAGATGTGGCATGAAAGGTCACTGTGTCAAAGTGTGCCGGACACCTAAGCACCTTGTTGATGCTTATCAAACTTGCCTAAAAAATAAAAAGAAGGCAGTTGAGACAAATTTTGTCCATGAGACAAATAATTCTGTCCAAAGCACTCGACTCAAATCGGAAATTACTAAAGAAAATAAGGAATCATTCTTTGAGGATGCTTCAATTGATATAGATGATTTTCTGATGTCTTCAATTATGCTATTGATGATAGCTACTATGGCTCGAATCAAGAGATATAGTTAGTTATTTATGTTACTTTTGTTTTTTGGTTTTATTTTATCTGATGTACTTAATTATATATATGAATTCTCTTTTATTTAGGAATAAGAAAAAGAAATATGTCTTATGGACAGTGGTATGGCCCATATGATCTTAAGACATTTAAATTATTTTTCTGATTGACTATGAATGTCTCAAATGTTCAAACTATGTTGGATAGTACACAAAATTATTATGGCTCCGAAAGGGCAGATATTTCATTGCCTGGTGGCACAAAATTAAGCATTAAAGAAGCTCTATTCTTAACTAAGTCCCATCGATATTTTTTTAAGTTTTAAAGATATTCGTGAAAACGGATATTATATTGAAACGATGGATGACAACAGTATTAAGTATCTTTGTATTACAAGTTCTAGGTTAGGAACAATGCAAATAGTCGAGAAAATGTCATGTTTATCCTCTAGATTGTATTATACCCAAATAGAAACAACTAAAGCACGCAATCTGATTAGCTTCCCCCTATGCAATTGGTTCAAGGAAAGGAAACTAATATTTCTCATTTTTGCACATTTGGATGTATGGTTTATGTACTGATTGCTCTACCACAACGGACTAAAAGAGTCGGCAAAGGAGATTGGGAATATATCAATATTTAAATAACCTGAGCCCATGATGGGAGAACAATTCACTGCTCGATTGGATGATTGTCATTTTGACAAGACAATGTTCTCAACATTAGGGGGAGAATTGAAAAATTAGTCGGGAAACTAAATTCATGAAATCCTTTGGAGAGTTCCCTCCTTAGCTCATTTTGATCCTCATACTAATGAAACTGAACATAAGGTTCAAAAAATGATTCCCTCACAAGAACTCACTAATCTTCTGCCAGACGCATTTTCTTATCTCAAATGAGTAACAAATATTCTGGTTGGTAATGCTTATTTTAATTGGTGTCCCTTAAGGACAAGCAAGTGAATTTTTCTAGAAACGTGGCATGCTCGTTGGTGCTAAAAATAAGAACCCTTGAAAAAAATTGAGCACATATTACTCTATCTAATTTAGAAGCAATTGAGGGTATATCACTTCTTGAAGAAGCCCCAGGCGTACTTCATATTAAAAATGATAATCAGGTACTTGAAAATGTTGTGAATGAACACAACAACATTGTGAACAAGCACAATGAGGATGATATAATCTCTATGAACTATGTCTTGATGAGAAAAAGATATGACCAACGAATAATAGGTGTTGACACAAATTTTGCCAATACTATTGTGTATAATATTATATATAATAATGAAAATCTAAACCTACATCGATTGAAGGTCTGTTGGTTGAGGGATGATTGGCATAAATGGAAAGGAGCCATTAATGTCGAGTTAAGCTTGTTAGAAAAATGATAAGTTTTTGAATAAGTGATTCTGGGTAAACATTGTTGGGCATACATGGGTATTGTTGTGAAAGAGAAGTGAAAAAAATAAGGTTGCTCATTATAAGGCGAGCCTAAACCCACAAGGTTTTACCCAACGTCCTGGAATTGAATATTCTGGCGTAGTGGATGCAATCACTTTTCACTATTTGATTCGTGTGGCTATACGAGAAGGACTCGATATGATGGATGTCGTTATGACCTATTTGTATGGATCTATAGATCACGACATCTATATGAAAATCCTCGAGCGATTTAAATTGCCAGAAGCAATAATCTCGGATTCTCATGATAAACATTCAATTAAATTGAATCAGTACCTTTTTGGACTAAAACCTGTAGGCGAATGTGGTATCAATGCCTTAGAGTGTACCTATTGAGTAAGGGTTATAATAATGTTTCTGTTTGCCCATGGGTTTTCATTAAAAAGAACGACACAGAATTTGTGGTCATTATTTTTTATGTGGAGAACATATACCTCATAGGAACTTTAGATGAATTATCTAAGGTAATGATATGCATGAAAAGTGAGTTTGAAATGAAAGTACTTGGAAGGATCAAATTGTGCCTTGGTTTTCAACTCACTTATACTTTAAAATGAGTATTTGTCCATCAATCCCGTTATATTAAAAAGATTTTTAAGAAATTTTATATGGATAAGGCTAATCCATTGAGTATACCTATGGTGGTGAGATCTCTGAATATAAAGAAGGATCCATTTCGACCTTATAGAAAAGATGAGGAGATACTAGGCCTTGAAGTATCTTGTCTTAGTACTATTGGAACACTATTTTATTTGGCTAACAACATTAGACCAGATATAGTTTTTGTTGTGAATTTTCTGGAAAGATTTCGCTCAATCCTTCAAGAAGACATTAACATATCTTCTGTTATCGCCAAGGGATGATAGATATGGGATTGTACTACTCAAAAGATGATAAATCGAGATTTGTTGTATGTGTTAATATTGGATATTTATTAAATCCACATAAAACTCATTCCCAAACTAGCTATAAATTTACTATTAGGGGAACTGCAATCTCTTAGAAATCTATCAAATGGAGTTTAGTTGGTACATCATCAAATCGTGTTAAGATTATTACAATCTTTGAAGCAAGTCAAGAGCCTGAAGTTAATTACATCATGAACTATATAGTATTATGCATTTCTACTAGAGTTTTGGTCGTTTTTCCTCTCTCAAATTGGCGGGTGACCTCATTACATTAACAGCGTTTTCATTTCTTCCTGTCTCTGTCTTTTGTAGCCTAGCCAACACTTTTAATTTATATTTATAAATCTTGATATACCATGGTAGTACAAACTAAACTTGGACCATCTCCAATGTCTTTTAAATGCTGTTCTAGGTCCATTAAGGTCACGTTGATGTTATTTGTGGAGGATAGAAATGAAAAATTATTTACGGTTAGTATTGTGTTAGAATGATACTTTTTTTTTTTTTTTTCTTGCCCTTTCCTTGATCCTCGTTTTTTGAGAATTGTTGAGAATTTTATGTCCTTCCTTTATAAGGATAAATTGTAAAGCCCCGGCCTTTCTTTGACAGTGCTAAGTTTAAGCACGTTGTTCTATTTCTCTTTTTTTCAAGGGGCAAATAAATATATTTAACTTTCAAGTTCATGATAATTAGATTACAGAATATTTTTTGACAATAAATATGTATATATATATATATATATATATATATATATATATTTATATATATAGATTGTCTTCAGCGCTGATTGACTTTAATCTTACAAAGAATTAGACAGGAACCCATTTGTTATTTTTTTGACCTTATGCTTTTAAAGATAGCACTTCTATCAGGTTTTGGAGAAATGCTATATAGTTCATGATGTAATCTATTCTTTACCACTTTTAGGTTTACAAATTAGTTGTATTAGAGCTACTAAACTTCAGGCTTGTATTTCCATCGTTCCCTCAAATTAAATAATCGTTGTTTTTTTAATTTCACAACAAAGTAATTTATCTTTCCTTGACTTAAGATGGGCCCAAGAAAACCAATATTATAAATTTATAATTGTTAAAAAACTTACATTTATATTATAAAAAATAAAATAAAATATCCTAATTAATGTTTTAAAATGAACTAAAATTCTAAGTGTTTTTTTTTTAGGATTTGCTGATTTGTACAAATGGAAGAAGTAGCAAGTAATTTGTATTCTGGAACCCTCACTAGGAATCAAGAATGTACAGGCAAAATGCTAAATTGTGCCGTCTGATATTATAAGGACACAATAAACAGAAAGCGCAAAGCGCCTTACTCTTTGTCCGGTTACACTTTTAAGCCACTATTACTTGCTTCTCATCAGGAAGGGAAAAAAAATTATATATATAGAGACAAAAAGTCTCTGGTAAAGGGAAGATAAAAAGAGAAACAATGGAAGATGAGGCTCTATATGATCCAAAGGGATAGAGGAAATGTGGGCATTGAAAGAGACAATGCGAACATTATTGTATAAGATATCATGATTCCTGTTATAATTCGGACTCTTCAATATATAAGCTGATTTTGGTTTGTTCTCTGTTTTTGTGTTTACTATACTTCCTTTTATTAGCTTAATATATTTATATACTGGTGCCGAGAGTACATTGGCGGGGTGGAGTAGGGTTTGGTGAAAGTAGAAATATATAGCATATATATAAATAAATAAATATATATATATATATATATATATTTTATAGTACTTTGGAGAGAAGGGGTGACATTTTTTCTTTTTTTCTTTTTTGACATTCTAGAATAAGTGTATGTGACTTAACTTTTTTTGAAGATCCATAATTTGATACTGTTTATTTCATAATATAAGTCACTCTAAATGAACAAATTTGTTTTATAATATAAAGTCATTATACAAAATTTCTGTTATTATTATTATTCTTCCACTCTTACAATCTTTAGGCTATTTTTTACTTCCAATTTCCTAAATTGTTTGATTTTTTTTTTCAATATTTTACTAAATCAATGCATAGTTTTTGTTTTTGTTTTTTTATTATTTTTTTTATTTTTGTTTTTTGGACCCTTACTACTCAATGTAAAAACTTTAAACAACCTATGTTATGAAACAAAAAGAGTATCAATTACCTAAAAATGTCAAGTCTTCTGATTTGGTGATAAGCAACCTTACATGGGAACAAGAAAGTCTCAAATTCCAAACCTTCCTACTCAGGACAGAGGAAGTATCTAAATAAACATATCTTTGAGAAAATTTTGCTAAAGTCAAAATGAAAAGAAAACTCAACATATTTATCCATTATGAAAATAACGAGAATAAGGTACATAAATCTTATTTTTCTCTATAATTATAAAAAATTAAGTAAATTATCAAATTAAATCTTAAAATAAAAGCAATGCTTATGCTAGTATCAATTGAAAGCACAGTTCATTTAATTAATTATTTGATCAGAGATGTACATATAGTTTATCAGTAATAGCACTTTCGATTCCCCCCTCGATTCAAAGGGGAACATAAAAGTACATAGATCTCCCTCAAAGAATATTATTATAAAGAAGTACAATAAAAAATAATTCTATTTGAGGTGAAGAATTACTTTTAAAAAAGTGAAAAATGAAAAGAGTAATATTTATTCCATTTAATTTAAACTATTAATGAAACATATCTTGTTTCCTTGGCTAGAATGAAAGGAATAAACATGTGATAATATTAATGCACTTGTAACCAAGATAAATCATGTTCTCTTAAATTCTTGTCTTTTTTAAGCATATTATTTCATTTTTTTACTCTAAATGGGGTTGTTGACTATAAATATTACTCCTCCTGTCACTAAATATAAGTCATCGACCGTCACTTTACAAAAATTAAGATAACTTTTTTTTCCCCCAAAATATCCTCTTATCACCCTTTCAAAAATTTGAACACCATTAGAGAGGTAATATAGAAAAAATATCATCAAATACCCAATTAACTAACAATAATCACTTATAATTAATGACAGGAAAAATTAATTAAAATGACTTATATTTAGTGATGGATGGAGTATACGAGAGAGAAAGAAAAGGAAGTATTGCAATATTATTTAAATATTAAATATTCATTTAAATTAATTTGATAAGTCTTTGTTTTCTATAATATAAGGTTAATCTCCTTTTCTTAATTATTCGTGATTTCAACAAATTCATTATTTGTATTTTCACATAGTAGTGCAATACGAACAATAAAATATAATGAGAAAAAAAATAATAATAATGTATTCATTGTCTTCGTTGGCAAAGTTATATGTCAATTATTCCCTTTGTTCAAAATTAAATTTTTACCTTTAATATTTTATAAATACTAATTAAGAAGTATCTTTAACTTCAAATTATATCATCAAATTATCCTTGTAATTACTGCAGTAAATGAAAATCTCTTAAATTAAAGAATTAATGGGATGTAAAGTCTTCGAATCTTTTAATACACATTTGTCTGTCATGCACTCCCAGTTATATTATAAAAATTTAACAAGTGTCCCCAAATGATGAAGTATTCTTAGAATTCAGTTTATCTTTTTAAACTTTAATATAAAAAGTATATAAAAATAACAATTAAAAGCCACGCGTAAGATTGTTAGTAATTTTTTATTAATATAACATAGAAGGACATGCAAATGTACAGTGTGCACTAGAAGATTTGGAGCAAGATATAAATCCCTTATGCGTTTATAAAACTTTAACTTAAAAATATGTTTATATCTAGAAAGTAGACATGTAATTCCAATGTCTCAAAATAAAAATGAGAGGGATATGAATTGTGTTGTGGAATTCGGGTTGATTTCCACCAATAAACAAATAGTGTGAAAACGATTGTACTAAAAAATCACCCCAAA
>JAOXNR010053424.1:0-14251 GCA_028571225.1 Parsonsia alboflavescens
TATATATATATATATATATATATATATATGTGTGTGTGTGTGTGTGTGTGTGTGTGTGTGTGTGTGTGTGTGTGTGTGTGTGTACATATGTGCATATGGAAGGCAGGATATCGATCACCTTTTTGACCAAATCCTAATAGGACTACCATATGGAATATTGTATCTTTTTCTCTCCAGAATTCAACTTGGTGAATAAAGCATGAGGACTCTATTTGACAGCTTCAATTCCACATGCAGAAATGACATGCAACTGGCAAATTCAGCACAAATATGTATTCCCTCACTCAAAGATTTTGACTTCTTAAGAATGCATATATGAACATGGCCTGTGTGCCAGTATCTCATAATTATAAAATCCCAATCAAAGATGACTCCAAATAAAGTATCACTGCATATGTCCAACTCACACAACAATCCAAAACCAATTACTTGTAGAAAATATTTCTAGTAACTTCTATGAATTCATGTTTTCAATAAATTAAAAGAGTACTTCTGCAAATTAAATCATTCTATTTGCACTGTTTCACATCCATATATATGTCCTAACAGTATAGATTGACTACAAGAGGAAACTTCATGATCTATAGTACCATACTCCAAAACTACGAGAGAAGTGTTTACAAAATTATGGAAATTGACTGAAGTATTAATACTTCTTGCACCAGTACTTATTTGAGGTTCTAAATTAGATAGGTCTTAACAAATATTCAACCAAACCTTTTTCTTATTTCAGGCTACTTCGCTTCAAGATTTACATATTTTCTTCAGAGGCTGGAAGTTTATATCATAACATCATCTTTTAAGATGCTTGCATAAGTTTCGATTTTAAGCCGGTTGTTCATCGCACTGAAATAATGTATCGGACCAGAAACCATAAATATAAAAGTATTAGCAGTTCTCCATAAATACCTTCAAATGATCCCGTTGCTCGCTGTACTTTGAGAGAATTGCCACTCCAGTTGCATAAGCTTCATCAAGCATCCTGGATGAGTTCCGGGCCGACTTCATTGCTTGGGCTTCATCATCAAAAATTCTCAAAACATGAGAAGAATCCCCATTCTGGAACAAGAAGGCAAACCCATTAGATACATGAATAAACTGACCTGACTTCAAAAAACAATGTAAAAGGAAATAAACTGACATGACTTTAAAAAACAATGTAAAAGGATCCATACAGCTTGTCCAAGTAACTGGGCCCTCTCTTGAGCTTCTTGGGCACGTCTCTGATTTCTCAGGAAGTACTTATCCAGGCCGTCTTTCAAAGAATCAGCCTCTTCAGCCACTTGTTCAACTTTTCTGTGTCATCAGGCCTCAGATTACCAAAAACTAACTTTAAATTGATAAATCTACCATGCAATGAAAATCATATATATTGCACTAGTAATCAGATTATTACCTAATCTAAGGTAATCGTTCCTAATTTTATAACTCTCAAAACCAACTTTACAGAATTTCTTTCAAGAATCTTCTAATTCAATTTCTTACACCACTAATTCCGAGCCAGAAATCAACATCAGAGCATTTTTTTCCCCAAGCCGTACCCATATAATTTAGCCTTTCAAATAAACACCCTCCCAAACAAATCAAAAAAAACAATATAAAAAAGATGATACATATATAAATACCTTTTCCATAGATCCCGTTGGGCCTTGGCAGGAATGGAGCGCCAAAGGTGGTCCATGTTGGAGCAGAGAGAGTGGATCTGAGAGATATCGCTCTTGACGGCTTGAAAAAGCTCCGGAGATGACCCTAGTGACGAGGATGATGATGCCGACGAAGATGATGAAGAAGGAAGAGAAGATGACATGTACTCCAAACGCTCAAGCCTCTCCAATCCATCGCGAGTCTTGAGTAACAATCTCTTCGAGTTCTGGTACAAATCTGACAGGGAACCGTCGCCGGCGACGGCCACTCCTCCACCAACAGCCCCAGTTGCGATCGCCATTACCGACTGACTACCTTGGGATTCCCTAGAGCTCTCAGCGTATCTTCGATACTAAGCAAAAGTTTCAAAAATTACTTCTGAAGTCACACATTTACCTGAAAGCCTAAAGAAGTTTTGGATTTCCTTTTTTCGCCTCCAAGACTTTATGCCCGGAACGAGAGTTTGACTCTTAAGAAGGGAAAAAAAAAGACTAATATAAAACTCATGCTCCATTTATTAGCTTGCTATGCAATTGTATATTATTTTTATTATATCAATAAAAATTTAATATGTGTTACTAAAAAAATAAGATTTCATAAGATTTAGTTTATTTTTTAAAATTATGATATTAAAATATGTTAAAAGATAATAACTAAAGATTATGAAAAATGATATATAAATATGTAGCCGGAAATCCAAATCCATATAATATCTCTCCGTCAATAAATATAAGTCATGGCCTAGATTTCTTATTATATATTTATATGTCACTTTCTTTTACACTAATAAAATATTAATAAAAATTTTATTCATAATCTTTAGTTATTATCTTTTAACATATTTTAATATTAAAATCTAAAAAGATAAATTAAATCATAGAAAATTTTATGGTTTTAGGAACACATGTTAAATTTCTACTAATATAAGAGAGAGTGAAATATAATGATGTAACAGAAGATCCTAAGCCATAAGACACTAGGAGTCATTTTACAAAAATTAAGAAAACTTTTTTTCTCTCTAAAATGTCCTCTAATTACCTTATATAAAATTTGAACATCAATTCCATGACTATATCATTAGAGGGGCAATATAAAAAAAAACACCTTTAAAAAGCTATGAACTAATGACAATAACTTGTAATTAGTGATAAAAAAAATTAGTTAAAATGACTTATATATAGTAACCGAGGGAGTGATAACTAGTGCTAAATATGCATGGTTCAAGATGTAATTCAAAATTATTGAATATAAATACTAAAAATATTTATTTAAATTAATATCAAAATAACAAAAAAAAAAAAAAGGGAGGCAATTTCATAAAAGTGTGATTAGTTTAGTTATTTAAAACTTTGGCTATGGTTATAGATTTTTTTAAAAATGTTCAAGAGAGTATTTTTTGGATAATTATATCCCTATAAAAAAAAAAGCATGCTATACAAAACAACTCTTATATTTATAAACATTATGAGTTGTTATTTTTTAAATGTATGAATTGTTTGTTACAACATGGGTTATTAGTTTTTAGTATATTGGTGGTTCATTAATATGTGGTTTGTTAATTTTAGTAGGGATGAGAATGACAGTTGCTAGGATGGAACTCTTTTTACTTTTTCCTTTTTTTCAAAAAGGGTCATCTTGTAATTTTTAGAAATTTTTATTAATATCAAAATGTGTAATTATAAATTTAAAATTCTTTTTATAACAACATTTGTAATTTTTCAACACAAATACCTTTTCAAAATAGAAGCACCAAATTGAGCATCACTGCACAAATACACAAGCAAGGACGGGAAGTAAAAGTACATCCACCACTGAATTAAAAAAAAATATATCAACAAATTTTGACAAAAGTATTGTTATGCAAATATAAATTAGATTGGATGTCTTGCCAATATTACCCAGGCATTGTAGTATAAGTGTGTCTTCTTCGCTCGAGACTCATCATCGACGGTTTTCTGGAGGCAATGCTATGTTATGTTCCACCCGATGGTGATCCCGAAAAATATCTTAGCTAATGGTAAATCCACTAGGATGTTTCATATAATATGAGGATCAACGCTAACATGTGCGGCTTTCTGGAGGCAATGCTATGTCATGCTTCACCCAATGGTACTCCTAAAAAATACCTTAGATGATAGCAAATCCACCAGGATGTTTTGTCTAATACAAGATCAACGCTAAAGACTTAGGTGTCAGCATCCAGTGCCTGATGATGATGCTATAAGCAAGTCTAAGGATATCATTCTGTTCCAGAGATCCCATCTCCTTCTCTTTAAACTCTTCTCCAAGGTTCCTGTTGGGGGCAATAGATCGAACCCCAGTAATTGACTATATGCTGAGGTAGCCGTCAACTACTTCTCTATAATCCTAGCATCCACCAGGCCAAACCGAAGCCTGGTAATCCGGACATACTCCTGAGGCCCTAATCAATGTAAGTTGCCTCCGATATGGAACCACCTCTCATTGGGACGAGCACCAATGAAATAAACCTCACATCTAAGAGTACGAGATGCAACACAAGTTATCCGAATGGATCACTACTAAATCGCTTTATTGCCCCATGGAGCTTCACCAAGTCAATCACCTCGGTAATCCAAGAATACTTGCAATGACAACTTATAGACTTATCGGCAAGAACAATAAGATTGGGCCGATAAGTCCAGCCCCCTCTTCATCTACTAGGGTCCATATCTTTACGATATCGCAAAAAATAAAAATTAACTAGATTATCAATAAATTAAACATAACTTTATTTTTTCATGAATGCAATAAATAAAATAAGATACAAAACATTTATTATCGGATAAGGTATTATTTAAATTCTAAAATATAATATTTTATAGAAAAAAATCTATAATAATTTATTATTAGGTTTTTAACCGATTTGATCCCACAAATTTGGGTCAAAAAACAGTTTGGTCCCTTAAGGTTTGTTTTTTCAGCCATAACAGTCCCTCACGTTTTTACAAGTAGGCAGAATGGTCCAAACCATCAATTTCCAATCACTCCTAAGGCAGAGACGATCACGTGCATAGCACGTGAGGGGTAAAATCGTTATTCTACTATAAAACGACATCTTGTTCTTTTGAAGTTAGGTTTAAAAAATATATATATATTTTTGGAGCCCTGTTCACTTGTTGTCGCTTGACCACATTCTTGGGATTGCCTTCGCCGGTCGGTCGACCATTACCAAAGCCTCTCTGGCTAGAACAATTGAACTGTGATCTTAGAACAATTGAACTCCTTGTGAGTATTTATTATCTCCCATTTGGGGCAAATTCTTAGAAGATTAGACCAATTAATGAAAATTCAAGAATTTGGCAGCATACTGAAAGTCATGGAAAATAAAATTTAAGTTATATTGGAAAATGGGCAAAACTTAAGAACTAAAACAAAAGAAATGTAGCTCAGGCAGCTGGTCTTGATCTTGCAGGACTCTACACAAACTAGTATGGTTTCTCTCCCACCACATTGCCCGGAGGATTATAGAAACATATAGTTCAAGAAGACTGCAGGTTGGCACATTTGGCCTATGCACAGCCCAATTCCAGTGAATTCTTTCATACCACCTAAGTATAAACACCACAACGGTGTTCACCGACACACGAATTGTTGGCATAATCATAGAACTTCTTTTCCGCAACCCAATTTTCAACCGTTAGGCGTGGCATCACAATAAAGCCACCACTATATGAGTCTCTATGTGTGCCTGGCCGGAGAGGTCCTGGTGATGGCCGAACGACTGGCGGAGGCAACCCCAAGCAAGTGGTCAAGCTGTAACAAGTGAATTGGGCTCCAATTTTTATTTTTTTTCTGCCAAAACCCAACTTCAAATGAAAATGATGTTGTTTCATAGTAGAATGATCATTTTACTCCTCACGTGTCGTACACCTGATCGGCTCCGCCATGGGAGTGGCCAGAAATTAGTGGTTTGGATCATTCCGACTATTTGTAAAAACGTGAGTGACCATTTTGATTGAAAAAAAACTTAAGGAATTGAATTATTTTTTGGTTCAAACTTATGGGATCAAATCGACTAAAAATCTTTTATTATTTAAATGAATTTGATAAAACTTTACTGAAATGGTATTGATTATATTTACATGAAGTACATATAAAATTTTTTTTCCTAAAAAAATTATAATTAAAAGTGAAAATAAAATAATAAGAATGTTTTCAATATAGCTTTTTTTTTCTTTCTTTCTTTTAGTAAACAGAGTATTTTAATATTAAAACATATTATTGTTATAACTATTATTTTTTTTTTATTAGATAGATATGGATGGAGTCATTATAATAATATTATTTTACTTTCATAATATTATAAAATTTATTTTTATTTTTAAAAAATAAAATAAGCTAAGAAAATCATTATAAAGTATAAATTATTAAATTATATTGTATAATCAAATTATATTATACAGTAAAAATATAAAGGACATTGTATAATTAAATCATTGTAAAGTACAGTGATACTATAATTTTTATTTAGTTTAAAATAATATTATAATAATAATAATAATAATAAATAATATTATTTAAAATTTAATAATAATAATAATAATCATTTATATTATCTCGATCCTCCACTATTTCAACCTGGAAAAGCTACTTCCCCAATTCCAAACTCATTCCGACACAAATATCCCTTCAAATAGGTCCAACATTCCTCAATTATCAACAAAATTCATCAAAAAAAAAAGAAGAAGAAAAAGTAAAAATCGAAGCAAAAATCACAATTAACATTTTCAGTTGAAAAGCATAAAAAAAAAAAGCGGGAAAAAACAAGATGCCAGAACAATCACACAAACTCATATGTGATCATAGGACAACCATTTTAAAGTTCAAATTCATAAATATGATCATTGAGGATAAAAAAAAAATTAAAACGATCAAAGGAAACTTGTTGCCATGGAAAGGAAATGTTGCAAAGGCGACGGAGCCGCGACTTAAACAATTCACTCGTCCTTGCTACTTCTACGACAACGACGAGGTTAGCAAGGGTTGTTTGAGAGAAAGGGATGGGTTCACTCATCCTCGCAATGACAAGGGTTTTGAAGATGAAGGGGTGGGTTGATTCTCCGACATTGACGAGGGCAAAAGTAATAGTTGTGAAAAAGATGAGCTTGAGAAATGAATTGCTCTTTTGGAGTTTCGAAAGAAGAAGATCAGTTCAACTTCTAAACTTGTTTTTGGAGAGTCGTTTCTCTAAGGGTATGAGTGTCCTTTTCATTTGATTAGCCTTTCTCCTTTTTCATATTAGATATCCGTATCAATTTAGGTATTTATGAAAATTGTTTTACCCAAATGGATACAATTGAAATGATTTAAGATATCGAGTATAATTGTAATACCTGATTCAATTTGGATATTTTTGAGAATTTCAACCTTGGTGGTTGCAACGTGTTAACTTTGTTTATATGCTTGTTGCTGAATCATTTTGCTGTGAATTTACTTTTGTAAAATCTTCTCTTGTTTTAGTGAATTTTGTAAGTTTAAAGAATCATCATGTTTTTGACTCTTCAATTCATGTTGTTTATTTTATTTATGCCTTTATTCTCATACTAGTACAGTAGTACTCCTAGGTTGACCAATTGAGTTGTTTGGGTTTTGTTTGCATTCCCTTCATCCAACAATTAACAATGAATATTACACAATCACAACAAAACTAATCAATCCTCAACATAATGGTAATGAAAATAATCTTCTACAAACTGAAGGACCAGCAAAGGCCACCAGGTGCCCAGCCCCCGTAAAAGTACGGCTGGCGATTTATTGATTGAATATTTAACCACAGGAATAAAGATAATTATTGCACATAGTTCACTGCATTTTTATTGCTGCATATGATCAACACAAATAATAAATATAAATAAAATAATTTTAAAAAAAGGTCCCTAATAGAACAAACTTTATGTTCAAATTTGTTTGTTGATAACTTAAAAGTACACGAGGAAATTCTCCACCGTGATAAAGAAATAAAAACCCCGTTCCCCTTTCCTGGAACACCATCAATGGAGTCAGTTATACGTAACAGCTTCAGCCTCCCCGTATGAAGTTTACTGGTTTTGATCTCATAACTACTGTCTGCCGGAAGCAATTTGGGCTCCAGGATTTTCATTTTCTTCGAATTTTAACCTTAAGAGACCATTGAAGCTTCCCTTCTGGGAGAGGAATAGACCTTGGGAGGCGAAGTGGAACCTCAAACTCACCAATAGATGCCAAAGGAGTGGGTAGATGTAAATTTTCAGGTTCAATATGCACCAAAAGCTGCCTGGCAATCTGGGACAGGATAGAATAGAATCAATCTAAAGGTATACAGTCAGTGCAAGCGCATTATTTTCATATTTAAGGGCCCTCAAATGCAAATTCACTAGAATCACATAGGCCATACAAATTTTGGACTCGGAATATTCTAGAAGACAAATTTAAATCAATATGGAAAACATTCCTTATATTTTCTGGGCATCATGCAGTTTGGAAAGTTGTTAGGAGGATGAAAGAAAAAAAAGTCTTGTTTTCAAAATGCAGCCATACACATAAGAGAAAAAAAAATTTAAAAAAACAAAGATTAAGATTAAGATTAAGATTTAGGTCAAACTTCTGCAACAAGAAGCAATCCAACATCCTGCTTCATGACTTGCGATTTAACATACAACTTTTAAAAATTAAAAACCATGCAAGGAAAGTATTAAAACACCATGAAGGTACAAAAAATAATGGTGATTAAAAGCAGCTTTCAAACTCATATTAGAAGGGATACACTAAAAAGCCAACATCTTTGTCAGCATATACAGGACATTGTAACAGTCATCTAAACCACTAATAATAACCCAAGCCAAAGTTAATTTGACAAAGTGGCAAATAGATTCATCAAACAATAAATGCCAATTTATTAAACTAGACCAGATACAAAAATGTAAATATGGGTTCTCATGAATACTACCGCATGTTTTAATAAAACAAGAAGTGGTTATTACAGTTATCAAGTTTGTTCTTTTATTTATTCCGACCATACTTGCACACTTATCCTTTCAGTGCATGTTCAAACGGGAATCTCATAGGTCAAAGATTGAAACAGGATGAAACAAATGGCTACTGAATACTTTCATTCCTCAGTTTCCATGTATTAAGTGGTTACACACCGACCAAAGACTACAATAGCAGATGGGCAAATCTTTCAAGCTGTTCGGTACCTAAAAAGTTATTATTGCAAAACAACTTTTAAAATATTGCTAGTAGGTTCAGGTAACATCAAATTTAAGTCATATCCTACGTTAAAGCAAGATAAAACCTCTTTCATTGTTTTTTTTTTTTGTTTGCAAGAACTATTCTAGGGAAGACGGGGTTTGGTTTTTACTCCCTTTGTTTGGCTTTCAGGTAGCTAGGGGATATTTCAGTTCTTAATAGCAGCTTTTAGACTTAAGTTGCTCTTGGAAGATAAAATGTTTTTGGCATTAAGTTGCTCTTGGAAGATAAAATGTTTTTGGCATTAAGTTGCTATCCGAAAATAAATGTTTTTCCTGTCCATCATAGGAGCCAGCTAAATTAACCAATGCACCAGGTGGCTGCAGGCTTCTAAACCATGTTAAGATTGAAGTAACAAGAGAAAATGAAGTTCCCTCACCATTCATAATCAAGAAACAAGATTCTATTCAACTTTCAGTAGTAAGGATTTTGGCTAGATGGTTAATGCAATAGTTACTTGCAGCTAAAGGCAGTTATTCTAAGACTATATCTAGATGGCCAATGCATTAGCTGTTTGCAGTTGGATTCAGTTATTCAAAGGTGACACTTTTGAGACCATTGCCAAAGAATATGTTCTTAACATCTTCCATGGATAGAATCAGCAGTCTTATACAATAAAAAAAAAAAAGGCAAAAAAAAAAAAAAAAGCAGGAGGCTGAAGGAGGAGAAGAAATGAAAAGAGAGAGAGAGAGAGGACATAGATGAATAAATATATAACACCACACAAAAATTATTTAAATTAAAAAAAGGGAAGGCATTGTTCTAAAAAATATACACTTTCAGGAATACATAGAAAATTGAAGGAAGAATACCTCAGATATAATTTCATCTTTTGTGGCAGGTTCTCGCACTGCATTGGCCTCCTTTGTAGTTATCTTACGCAGTACCTAAAAGAACCTCTATTTCAGTTTAGGACAAACAAAGAAAGGATCTTTTTCCTTTTCTTGTGTGTGAGGGAAGTGGATGGTATGGGAAGGGGATGGGGGAAGAGACATTTCATCCCTCTACTAATTAAACAAGAGCAAACACATAAAGCCTTATCAACAGACATGGACTAGTTCAAACTACATGAATAACCCAGTTTTGGGACCTACATCACAAACAAACTTGTTTGTCACAGAAAATAGGACATATTAGAATCCATTCAACTGTTCCAGCTCAGAAAAGAATTTCTTTTGTATGTATGAACCAGAACAGACACCTTCATAACAGTTCATTTTAATAACAGAGTAAGCATAATAGACAGACCAACGTTGTACTATCAAGCCGTTTAGCTGCGGTGTGATATTCTTTCATCTGGTCTTCCTCTGTCTTTGGCTTAGCCACTTTTACCTCTTCCTCTTCCTTGGGTTGGTAAATCTGAAAATTTTCAATAAATATTTATTGCATGTGTGTCAGACTATGAGGAACAAAAGGACAAAACTAAAACCTGATTTCAAGGCATTCAGGATAAACAAACTAAATTTTTAGTAAACATTACAAAAATAATGGTTCCAAAGAAGTGTCACACAACCTTATTGCCTCTTTGCAACATGTGGTTTAACTATCTTAATGTCATGAAGTAATTGACAATTTCAAAAGTAGAATGATCCATTCAAACAGGTTTTCTTAAGCGATGCATTAACTCAAGAATGAGTGCAGTGGGCTGTCAGCTTCAAAGCAACAATACAAATTAAAACGCTCGATTTGTTTCAGTAGACATGTATACAATATGATATCAAAATTTTCCCTTTAAATTTCCAAAATTAAGAAGAAATTGCAGAATGGAAAGAGCATAAAATCTGTTTCCTAAATTACAGAAAGTTTCTTGAGGTAGTGTAAAGATTCATCCTAACTTTGCACCAGAGTAACAACAATTTGTTAGTTTGAATATAGATGAGTTGCTATAACGTTCATCTATATGATCTCAAAAGAAAAAACAAATATTACTTTTGCAGTCCATACCAATGTTTAATAGACAAGATTCATAGGCCAATGGAACATCTCCAACATGTTTTCTTTAAGTTTGTTGCTGCAGCTATCAATATCTATTTAGGACTATTAAATAAAAACAGTAACACAGTCAACCAAAGATAACAGACTAATCTTGTCATTCAACAAATCCAAAAATAAAATCCTGTTGCTTTTGCTTTAATTTTCCAAATACCAAACCTACTTTATATCTCTGATTATATATCTTCAGACATTTTTGTTTTCCCAAAAAAAATAAGGCAGAACATACGGAAATCACTCTCCTATTACATAATTCCTTTCTCAAAAAATTCCTACCAGACTCTTCCCAGAAACCACACGATACTTAAATTAATAAAAATCTGTTCCGCAGAATGTTATTTTCCCCCCTAGAGCATGGACAAAAAATGCATATAAAGCAACAATACCACGGAACTATGCAATAGATTCATTTTTCCAAAACTTCAGAAGAAGAAGAAGAAGTTATCCTGAGCAATGATGCTTACCTGTCGCTGTTCCCTAATGAGGTAGGCAAACTTGTCGATGTTTGGAACAGCAAGCAACTTCGGCATCAAATGGTTCCGGAAGAACCCCGGTTTCACTTTCACCGTTTCTCCTGCTTTCCCTAGCTTATCTATTGTCTACAATGCAATTAAAAATAAAATCTTTACAAACATCAATTATCACCGCAATGACTTAAGAACTAAATCCATCTAATTCGAAATTTACTTGAAAAATAGACTCTTAACTTTGAGAGTATTACTTACATTTGTTAGAATGACATCTACTTTTCGATAACGAACACCATGAGCAGCATATAAGATTGGGTGGTGAAGAACCATATCGGAACTCCAGCGAAGGATGCTCTTCCCGTATTGAAGGTACGCCATTCCCAAAAGGAGCCTAAACTAATGAATGAAATTCCTAACCAAGTCCTTTAACAATTTCTAGGGAAAAAATTAAAACAAAATATTGCTGGAGGAAATGCGGAGAACTTCAATCGGAGAATGTGTAAATCAGAGGAAAAAATAGGAAGTGAAATTCTGTTCCAGCAATCCGCAGAGGTGGAGAGGAGGAAGACGGCACTGCGTAGGGTTTTAGACGGGTGCTCGTCAGTCGTCAGTCGTCAGGGGGAGCGCTTTGAGTTTGACGAGTGAGGGAATGGGGAAAAGTCATTTAAGCCCGGCCATAGAGACACATCTGGACATCGACCCCTAACGCCCACCATATCAAACGGTTATTTATAACTCCCTCGGTAACCGAATATAATA
This sequence comes from Parsonsia alboflavescens, assembly GCA_028571225.1. NCBI lineage: Eukaryota > Viridiplantae > Streptophyta > Magnoliopsida > Gentianales > Apocynaceae > Parsonsia > Parsonsia alboflavescens. Next base: position 12,114 of record JAOXNR010053424.1, read on the forward strand.
TCTGAATTAATTTTTCTTGTTACTTTCATTGTTTATTATCATTCTTATTAGTGTTTTATTGTTTTTTTTACACCTATCCCTCTCTTCGACATCAATTATGATCTTGCATCTATCTTCGATATGTGTTAAATTTAAAATCTTTTCGATCCCTAATGTTATTGTTTACCATTAAACTAGCAAGATTTGACTCATTATTATTAGTTAATTAACTTTTTTTAATATGTTTTTTTTTATATTATCCTTTTCACTTTTGTTTCTCTTTTTTATATATTATTGTTAATTTGATTAACATATAAATATGGGTATTTTAAAAGAAAAAATATATATTACCTTAATTTTTACAAAATGACGATTAATGACTTATATTTAGTGACGGATGAACAACTACAATTTCAATGGTAATAAACTTTAATTTTATATTATTATTGAGAATAATTTTTTTTTATAATACTATGTAATTTAAATTTATAATACAATAAACATTCAAATTTATGACATAGAAAGAATAAAATTAATAGTTTCTTCTTCTTATAAAGGATCAAATAATTACGTAATATCCATTATCTATTACTCCCTCCACAAATATTTATAAGTAATTTAAACTAATTTTTCTTATTACTAAGTATAAGTTACTATTATTAGATCATTAGATATTTTACTAACTTTTTATCATATGTGTATTTCTCTCTTTCCCCTAGTGACTTGTACATTGATTAAAATTATAAATACGAGGTCTTTTAGGGAAAAGAAAATACTCTCTCTGTCAGAAATTAAATGTCCATATTGACTTGCACAAATTTTAAGAAAATTAGTTGACTTAGTTCATTTTACAATTAAATACGAGGTCTTTTAGGGAACAGAAAATACTCTCTCTGAAGGAAGTTTTTTTACTAATTTAGAAAATGAGATATTCATTTTCGAACAACTCAAAATAGAAATATGAACATTTAATTCCTGACGGATGAAGTATTACATTGATTTGACATTCTAGAAATCAAACAACAATTTAAATACTTCACTAAATCTTGTATTAATTTAACTCACAATATTCCAATAAATCTAATTTAATTTAATTTGATCAGTTCAAATTACGACAGATAACATTTGTAAAGAATCTATTGCTCTCAAGTGGATGGAATGGTAAGCACACACATTATAGGTTTTAAGTTTGAATTCCACCATTATCCTTCTGAATAAGTAGAATATCGAGGTGCTTACTGAATTAATTGAACGAAACGATCAGGTCATGATTTGGTCTAAAAAGAAGGTATTAGACCATTTTTCCCTAAAACTTTTCTCTAAATGAAAAATTGGAATGGATGGTCGGTTGGATCAGTGAACTGATAAACCAATCAATTTGATGTTGAGCCAATTGATTTTTCAAAATATACAAATCGGGGCCAAATTAGTCCAAATTTAAACATATTTTAATATTAAATCATTCTTCAATCAAGTTCCAAATATACTCTTTTAGTTATTTTAAAATAAAAAACTTTACTCAAAGTACACATCATTATTAAGTATCAATAAATAAATAAAATATCTCATAATTGTCAAGCTTTACCCATAATAATTATAATGTCTAAATCACTCTAAAATAGAAATTTTAATTACCAATTATAAGAAAACTATTAATATCATAAATATAAATATTATTTGAATATTATTATATTATGAAATGATTATATCTTGTATTATATAATAAAAAATTATATAATAAATATAATTTTTTATTATATTCTATAATAAAAATTTTATAATAATTATAATTTAATTATGATTGTACCATTAAACCGTGAACTAGTAACTTTTCTGATTAAATGAACAATTCAATTTTTAAAACATTGCCTCAGAACTTCTACTATATTTTTTGTATAAGACATTCTAGCACATTAATAAAAATCTTACAAGTATTTGTTTAATTATTTTTATAGATATACTAGCATAAAATCCTGCATGATATACAAGAAATAGTCCTCGATATAAAGTATAAATAATAAAATGTAATTAATAAAATATAATTCAACATGTTACCTATCACCTGTAAAAGTTCAAAAAAAAGTTAAAAAATATTTATGCATAATTTTTTGAATTATCAATAATTAAGCTTTATGAAAACAAAATCTTATATATATATA
>JAOXNR010053425.1:0-14250 GCA_028571225.1 Parsonsia alboflavescens
TAGAAATAAACTATTCTAAGGACATTACATAATTTATTTAACGAAACGCAGATATAAAAGTAAATTATATAATGATAAAAATAGCATCATGATACAAAGTTATGCCAACTAAGTAAAAATCATCATATGCTCTTAGGGCATATCCAACAGTTTTTTCTCTCAAGTTTGTTATAGGTCCCTCTGAAAAGTTTCAGATTAGTAGGGAGACAGGACTGAATAATGATGATATTGTAGTTGCTGAGGATTCTATGCGTCCTAACAGTCAGCTTGTTAAGCATATTGTCTTTCACTTAGCCAATCTTAGGGACTAATTCTTTTACCTTATCTTCAACCTTTTTTACTTGACATAGTTTATTTCTGGAGGTTTCAAATTGCCCAACTTGTTCCTAATGCAATTAGGACCATCGTAGGCTTCATTGCAACCTGTCACCTACACAAGGTTCTAATTTCTTTAGGCCTCTTTAGGTGTTTCTTTAAGGTCGGTATCTCTACTGTACCCGATAAGAAGAATTTAGGATACATCCAGATCAACAATAGGCATAAATTGTTAGGAGCTTTCCAATCATCAGGAGACCGTTGGAAAGATTCCTTTTTCTTTGCTAGACTCCCAACAGATCAAGTTCGAGCTAAACCATACCTTGACTGGAATCTTAATAAAACCTTTTACAATAGGCTTCCAACTTAAACTAACGAGCGAGAGAGAGATATATTTCTTCTTGTCGAACTTGCCATTCCTACATCGATAAGGTCAGTTGTACTCAGCCAATATAGCCAATTCCCTTTCTTTGTTTTGCCGAATTAGGGAGTCCTGAGCTTTATGACCTTCCTACCATTCGAAAGTGTATAGGAATTCTTCCTACTGGTAAGAAATTTTCAACATTTTGGTCTTCACTGAATTTTACTCTGCTTTGCAAGTTCATCATGAATATTAAATATCTTTTTCATTTCCTTTTGTTTTGATAGTAATAAGGACCGCTTGGTTACTTAATTCACCAGTTGGATCCCAGCAAAGGCAACATAACAGATCACTATGTCTCCGAGCTCCTTCCAATGGAGTTGTTACTATTTTTTATGCTTCCAATGCTACTCCGGCCTCTGGAGATTCATCTTTCAAAATTCTCATTCCCCAAACCAGAACCAAAATTTAGCCATGGCAAACCGAACACAGAATGCCTTGAAAACAAGTGCTAAAGAGGCTGCTTTGCGAGCTTGTGTACGACCTACAAAGATCATGATCTCGGATTCTCCTTCCCCCAAGTCTATTCAATAATTGAAAGATCTCCCTAGTGGCTCTTCTACAAAAGGCAATGGTCTGGTCACCTCCGAATAGGAGGTTGAGTGCAGCGGCTGTGCCACTGAGGAGGTCTTTGAAACAATCAAAAGGCTTGGTAAGTTGTCTCTAGTCTTTATTTCTACTGAGTCTAAGACTAGATGGGTCCTTGACCTTCCAATAGAGTCTTCCGACTCTTTGTTTCAATGGCCACATTCTTAATCATTTCTAATGCAACATGCCTCACCCATTGTCAAAGGGATTTGCAAACAACTTACCAACGTTGAGCTGGATAGATATGCCTCTTGTCTTCATACTGCTGTAAGTCTCTTTGTTTTATATATTCCTCTTGTGAATTCTTCTGGGTTTTGACTTGTCTGTTTAATTTTTTTTGTGTGCCATGTTTTCTTAGGTGAGTTGTTAAGGAGCTAAGTGGGGAGAGAAGAGAAGAATAAGGAATTTTCTACTATGATCACCAATCTCCAAGATGACAAGGCTAGCCTAATGAAGAAGAATGAGGAGCTCACTACTATTGAGAAGCGAGCTAAAGCCAGTCATGTAACTGTTATCACTCTTCTGAAGGACAGTGATAGCAGGGTTGCTGATACTAGAGCAGAGAATTTGGTCACTTCAGTTGCTCTCGAAGATGCTGTGAAGAAGGGCAAGGAGTTGGTTCCTCTGGGCGACCAACAAGGAGATCGTATCCATGAGCTGGTGGCTCAGTTGGAGGACTATAATGCTATCTGCAAAGAGGATGGTAGACTTTCCTTGGCCAAGCTGGAGCAAATTCCTTCTTTCCAGGATTATGTAGAATCTCTGCTGCGACCTCAAATGATTGAGCTATATGTGAATGTAATTGATCAACTCCAAGAGCTTAATGCTGATATCAAAACTGACAAGGACTTCCATGACAAATTATATCACCCAGCCTTTGTGATTCCTCGGAAGATGAAGAGCAAGGTCGAAGTTCTCATGGGCAAGTCGAGGCTACCGAGACTCAGGCATAGGTGCGGCGAACTGGTGATAATCTTGTTGAGGAGGAGAAGATTCATGGCATTCCTCCTTTGGCGACCACTGAAGCTTCAGGTAGTCATGCTACTATCTCTTCCAGTTGCTAATTGAAAAAATTTTTAATGAATTCAAAGAGTGGTATTATACTGTAGGAACTCACACTCTCAAAGATGCTAAGGAAAATGAAGAGGTCCACAAAGTGACTGCTCCGAAGGCTCCCACAAATGAGGTTGTTCAAGAACTCACTTGGTGGCTAGATTATTTCTGAGTTTGTTTCGAGCTTGCTAGGAGTTCCCGAGAAGAAGAAAGATTGAACAGCGATAGACTAGGTCTTTCTTAAGGCCTCTATGATGCCTTTCTTCTTCTATTCTTTATATTTTATTGATGGATGATTGTAAGGATACGATGAGCATTTTTTGAGCCCACTCACTCCTTTTGCTTTATATATTTACTGCTACTCAAGGTTTGTTTGTGGCCTCTTTTTTCATATCTTTGGATTTTGCTTTAGCTTGGCATATGTTGGAAATGCTTGTGTAGATACAATTGTGTTGAGAAAACTGGAAATTGGGTAGGTCGCTAAGGTCAGTAGGTAAGTCTTTATAGCTTCCGGAGGTCGCTAGGCTGATAAATGAACTGGTGTAGTTTGGAAAGTCTTAGGCATATAATTTCTTTAGGTGACAAATATTCCAAGGCCTTAGAAGTTGCCTCCCTTTGAGATCAACGAGCTTGTAACTTCCACCTTTATGCATTTCTTGGACTATATATGGTCCTTCCCAGATTTCCTGTAATTTTGATAATTGTCCTTGTTTTCCAACATCTAACATTTTAAGTACTAGGTCTCCCACTGCAAAGTGCTTTTCTTTGACCTTTTTGTTGCCTGGCTTTCGTATCTTCTATCAGCTTTCATGGCTTTATTTTTTATTTCTTCAAGGAGGTCTATTCCTACCCGTCCCTCCCCCTCGTTTAAGACTAAATTGTATTAGATGAGGCTCAAGGATTGCATTCCGACCTCCACTAGCATTACTGCTTTTGCACCAAAACATAGACTGAAAGATGTCTCCCCAGTAGCCTTTCTAGCTGTAGTTCTATAAGCCTATAGTGATGTGATTTCTTTGAAATGGGTTCATCAAAAACTCACCAACTTGAAGAATTTTCCCAAGACTCACCTAGAGGTTCAAGTTAGTACAATGACCTATGATGTTTTTCAATCATCAACCATTGTCTTAATGTTGATAGTCAAACCAACACCCTAACCAAATTAAAGAAAAGCCCTAAAGTAGTTGTTCAAGAAACCTAAGCGATTCTAATGAAGAACACTCATGAAAGAACAAGTTCGATCCAAAAGGATTCTTAAATTTGATTAAATTATGTTTCTAGGTTGATGTTATATGACAAAATGAAGAGAGTATTTATAGTTTTAAACCCTAAAATAGCCTAACAATTCATGCTAAGGGTGTAAGTACTTGACTAACCTTTATACAAGCTTGAAATTACAAAACGAATGGAAGAAAAAGGATGAAATTGAACATCATTGTGTTTGCAGAAGAAGCATCCGACACTAGATGGAGGGCTGGATGTAGGACTAGATACTCATTGGAATTGCAGCCTGCTATAGTTGATTAGGTGTGTCCAGCATCGAACAGGGTGCCAGATAGCCACTATCTCCCTTCCTTTCTTGCTCCATTTTGCTTGTTTTCCGTGATACAAAGATGTCCTCTCGCCAGCTTTCCCATGGGACATTCTTGGTATCCATTCAGGTCTTCCAAGCCTTCAATTGACACCATATTCCATAGCATTTTGCCCCCTTCATCATCATCAAGTTTAGCTTCCTTAAAGATGGCTTCAAAATCTAGTTGTTCTTCCTTGTCCTGAAAACATTCTATCAAGGCCTTCTTCATTCTTGAGGATTCATATTTGAATTTGAAATACAAGTCCTTGTACATGGCTTTTTTGCATAGCATCATGGTTCTCTCACTATTGAAGTGAAATCGCATATAAGCCTGTTTTCTTCTATGAACTTCATCTTCAATGCACCTTTCCTTTGATGGCTTCCATGATAGCTCCAACAATGCTAAGATAGCTCCTTGATCCCTATGACATAGGATACATGGAATTTCTTCTGGCTAGGAGGGTCTCCAACCTTCCTCCTCAAGCTCGGTTAGCCATTTCTTGAGACCTTCTAGGATTATTGAATCCGTGACCTTGGCAAGTCCATTCTCTTGAAGATGAGCTATTGATGTCAATCTCTGTTCTATGTTCAAGTTTTCACAAAAGGTCTTGAAAGGATCCCAATGAATTGTTTCCATTGCTTGAGATGATAACCCACAAAATTCCAAATCTGCATACAATATTCCTCCAGACAAAGGATTCTACTTTTGGTGAAGAAATAAGTACCATAGGTTCTGCTTTAACTCATCTAGTCAAGTATTCTATGGCTACAATAAAAACTTTAACACCCCCCACTCCTTTAGGGAAAGTTCCTAGTGTGTCAATGCCCCTAATGTCAAATGGAACTGATGCATTGATGGATAGATACCTTGTTGGGGGTACATATGATTTCTTTCCATGTAACTGGCAACTTGTGAACTTCTGTATGACCTTCTGAATATTTGACATCATTGAAGGCCAATAATACCCAGTCCTCAACATCATTTTTTGCCATGGTCCTTGCTCCTATTTGTGACCCACATATTCCACTGTGTACCTCCTCAATGACGTATTATCCTTCACCTTTCCTCAAGCATTTGAGTAATGGCCATCTATATGACCTCCTGTATACTTCTCCTGTGAGAAGATATCGAGGTGCCAACTTTCTGATTTGATCTGCTTCTTTTGTCTGGGAGCTCGTTATCTTTAAGGAATTTGTAAATGGGCTATCTCCAGTCTGCCTAGTCTTCTATGACCAAGTTTTCCTCTGGAGTTATGCCCAGAGAGTATAACTGTTTGATCAGTAGTACGACTTTGGTCCCTGCGAGGTCTCGATAGACCTTAGCTAGTGTATCAGCTTCCGTGTTTTGCTCTCTGGGTATTTGCTCGATGAGGAACTATTCAAGTTTTGATGTTATATCTCTTACTTTTTTAAGATATTTAATCATATTTTCTTGATTAGCCTTGTAGGCTCCAGCAAACTAGAGGGCTATGACTTGTGAATCTGTCTTTGCATCCAATTATTGTACTTTTAAAGCTCTTATGAGTCTTAGACCTGCTAACAAAGCTTCTCACTCAGATTCGTTATTCAAGATTGGGAAATTATATTTCATAGAGTAAAGGATTCTCACTCCCTCAGGGTAGATCAATATAATTCTAGCACCCGAATTTTTTCTTAGTGGAGCCATCTGTGTACATGGTCCACATATTAGTCTGGCATATTTCAACGAGCTCCAGTGGAACTCTTGTACATTCTTCCATAGAGTCTAACAGAGCTTAAGCTTTGATGGCTTTCCTTGGTCAAAATCGACTCGATACCCTAAAAGCTCAAGCAACCACTTCATTGTCTTACGTGATAGCTTGGGTTTTTCTAGAGGTTTCTTTAATGGTAAGTTTGTCAACACTCTAATCAGATAAGCTTCAAATTAGAGCTTAAGCTTCCTTGATATTATAACAATGAGATACAGAAACTTCTTGAGGACCGAATATCTAATTTCAGGACCTTGTAATAAACGACTTACATAATAGACTAGTTTTTCCCTGTAATTCTTTCAGTTTCACAAATGCAGTTTGACATTCCTCTATCAACAGGAATCCATCTAGCTTCTGTAACATATCGTAGAACTTCTCTCCTTTGTCTGCCATTTTGCTAATGAAGCAACTTAGTGCTGCCATCTTCCCTATTGAGCTGTTAATTTCTTTGATGTTTCTAAGAGGTTCCATATCCTGAAGTGCCTTTATCTTATTAGGATTTGCATGAATACCTCATCCTGCTATCAGGAAACCCAAAAATTTTCCCACTGAAACTCCAAAAGTGCTTTTCTCGAGTTGAGGTTTCAGGTTTGTAGCTTTCAATGTCTGAAAGGTCTCCCTTATGTCTTTAATGAAGTCGTCTAAGGTGTTGGACTTGATTACTATGTCATCCACATAGACCATGATGTTTCCTCAGAGCTGTTTCTTGAAAACTTTATGCATAGCTAGTTGGAACTCTGCCCCAGCATTCTTCAATCCAAAAGGCATTTTGGTGTAGCAGTAGGTCCCGACCTCAGTTATGAATGAGGTCTTTTCCATGTACTCCACCGCTATTGGGATTTGATGATATCCCTTGTATGCATCCATGAAACAAAGACATTGATATCTGGCTATTGAATTAATCATCCAACCGATGCTCGAAAGTGGATATGAGTCCTTCTTTCTTAACACATCTTCTACGTCCCTTCTTTCTTTGGTACAACCATTGGATTGGCAAGCCATTCTAGGCATACGACCTCTATCAAGATTCCAGTATCGAGAAGAGTTTGGACTTCTCGAGCTATGACTTCGTTTCTTTCCGGAGCAAAGGTCCTCTTCTTGTGCTTGACTGGTTTCACCCTTGGTTTGAGACCAACCTTGTGTTCTGCTATTTCTTTGTCAATACCCTCAAGGTCAGTAGGTCACCAAGCAAAGACCTTTAACTATTCTTGAATCAAATTAACGAGCTTTCCTTTGACCTTTGAAAGTAAAAGTTCTCTTATGTTTATCCCTTTCTCAAGAAATTCAAGATTGAGAAACACCTTTTTCTCCTTTGCTACTTGCCTGAATTTTGGATTTTTTGTCATCTAGTGGGAGGTTGATGAAATCGACCTGCAAGATCATTGTCGAGTTCTCTACATCTACTTCAGCGAAGTAGCATTTTGAGGCTACATTTCTGTCTCCTTCCAAGGTAATCCAGCTGTCACCAATTTGAATTCTCATTCAGTAACTTAACAAATAGATTTCGACCTTCAGGTCTATGACTCCTTTCCTTCCAAAAATTACATTGTAGGTTCTTGGTGCATGTACCACTAGCCAATCCATGATTTCTATAACTCCTTTTTCATTTACATAGATTGGGGTTAGAACTCACAAAATTCCTTCAGCGTAGGTTTTGCTGCCTCTAAAGCTCCTCAAAGTTGTATCTAAGTTTAGCAGTGAGCTCTTGTCTATTCCCATTTGATCAAATGCCCTTTTGTTTAAGACATTCAGCGCACTTCCAGAATTTACAAAGATCTTTCGGACAAGAAATTCCAATCTAGAAAGATGATGTTAGGGGGTCAGCATCTGCTCTCCGAGCTCACTCTAATCTCCTCCCAATCGCATTGATCTCTCTTAGTAGAGGTGGTTCTTGATTAGCTATTGCAAGTGGTGGGTTAGCTAGAGCTATATTTTTAGCCAAGAACTCTTGCAGGTGGTCTTCTTTTATCAATCTCTCAATTTACAGGTCAATGGAATCTTTATGCTCAAAACCACGATGCAAGTAGTCATTTATTTGGGAACTCCCAAGGAGCGGGAACTGCCATTCTTGTTTTGAGGTCATAACAGTCCTCTATGAGATGACCATGGTCTTTTATGGTAATGACAGAACTTTGTCATATCTCATTTGCCAAAAGGGTCTTAAGAGGTCTCAATGGCTTTAGGAAACCTTTCTTTTCCATGACCACTAAGATTTCTACTCATGAAGCTGTTAGAGTAGTAGTCATCAGGTAAGGAATTGTCTTCTTCTTTTTGTCCAAAGGTCCTCCCTTCGAATGGGAATCTTTCCTATCTCACTAGGATGCTCGTGGGCTCTTAGGTCACTCTTTCGTTTCTTTTTTGGTGGTTGAGGTGAAACCAAGAATCTTCTTTCGGATTGCTATCTCATCTACTTTGATCAGTTTCTTGAGGAGTATTTGCAACTCCTTGAAGGTCTTCACCGGTTCTTCTTCCAACCTGAGGGCTACATACCCCCCTACCAATCCCTGCATAAATGTAGTGATGTAGATAGCCTCATTTGTTGCTCCATTTCCACCACTTCATCTTTAAACTAGCTATAATATCTCCTGGTGCTCTCACCGACCTTTTGTTTGATGTTGAAGAGGTCATTGATACCTTTTTCGCACCACTTGCTGCATTGGTAATTTTTTAGAAATAACTTTTTGAAATGTGCCCAGCTTGAGATCTGGAATGCTTTTAAACCATGACTGCGCTTTCTTGGTCAATGTAGACTAGAAAGCTTGGCACTTGACATGGTCGGGATATTCGAACATCTCCATAAAAGAGACGTACTGGTCAATGTGTTGTAATGGTTCACCAGCACCATCATCTTTTACCTTAACCTGACGTGCTTTAAATCCTAGAGGCATACAAGTTGTTCTAATGTTGTGATCAAATGGTGATGGTTTAGAAAGGTCCACATTACTCTGAATTTCTTGGCCTCCATTTCCCTCACGATTTGCTTGGAGAGTCACTCTCCTTGGAGGATCTAGGGCAATCTCCCAGGCTTCGTTACAAGTTCTTTCAAACAGGCTTCGCCAAGGAGGTATCATTTCTGTAGGAGGAGTTCTTAGCTACCCCCCCCCCCCTACTGATAGGGATCAATTAGCTATCATAGCATTGGTGGATCTATCATGGAAGCCATCAAAGGAAGGGTGCACTAAAGATGAAGTTCATGGAATTGAAGATGAATTTATGCAAGAAAACATGCTTATAATCACTTGCACTTCAAGAAAGAGAGAACTTTGATGCTAAGCAATGAAGCCATGTACAAGAACTTGTATTTCAAATACAAGTATGAAGCTTCAAGAGTGAAGAAAGTTTTGGACCAAATGGCTCAAAGAATGGAAGAACTTGAAGATTCCTTTGAAGGTGTTCTTACTGATGCATGGAGATTTGCATACATGGATTTATCCTTCAAGTATAGTCTTAAAAGAGTTTGGAGATGGCTTGAAAAGTATATCATTCAACACCTAAAAAAAAGCTATAACAATCCAAGGAGAAAGAACCAAAGAAGATCAAGAAAACAAGCCAAAAATGGAGCCAATTGGAAAGTGGAACAATGGCTATCCAGCCCTCTATCCGGCTTTGGACCAAGGTGAACAGAGGAAAGGCCATCCAAAGCTGATCTGGTGCTGAATTGCCTACTACCTGACGCAACTTCGTTTGATTTTCGTCCTTTTTCTTCCTTTCCTTGTGTAATTTGAAGCTTGTATTAAGCGCAGTAAAGTATATACACCCCTAGCACAAATAATTTAGGTCATTATATGTTCTTGGAGTATATATACTCCTTATCTTGTCTTTCACAAACGACTTTCAATTGAAATCAAGAATCCTTTTTGGATCAAACTTGTTCCTTTTTAGTGTTCTTCCTTTAACTCTCTTAGGGTTCTTGGTTTAACTATTCTAGGGCTTTTCATCACTTGGGTTATTGTGTTGATTTGTCTACCAACATCAAGGCAATGGTTGATCATTGAAAAACATCATAGGTCCTTGTACTAACTTGAACCTCTAGGTGAGTCTTGGGAAAAATCTTCAAGTTGGTGTGTTTTTAATGAGACCCATATCAAAGAAATTGCATCATCTTTTGGTATCATTCTTTTTTTAAGTTTTTAAGGTCATTTTTTATTTCTTGAATTCTATGATCATATAGAAGTGTTTTTGTGATTTATTTCCTCTACATTCATCCTTGTATCTTCTTGTGATCCTTTGTGTTTGTTGGAATTGAGCCAAAGACCAAAAACTAGGGCTAAATTGTATTGGTTGAGTTTGTTCATCTATCTCTACAAAAATGAAAAGAAGAATTCTTGTTCTTGAAAAATCAAATAAAAATAAAAGAGCAAAAAAAATAAAAAAATAAATTCCTACACAAAGAGAAAGAAAGTAAGGGCCAAAGTTGAATGCTATTGTGAGATTTCACGTTGAATCCTATTGAAATTGATTGGGTCGAAGTTGAATTCAAGTTCTATTGTGATTGAATTGCCTATTATCTATCAAATTCAAAATCAAGGGAATTGGGTTTGTTGAATTCATTGACAAATTGGATCACACTTTCATTGCACTCTAGGTGTTTGATAAAATGCCCCTTTCAAATTTTCTGTGAACTCCAAGAATTTGATCAATTGTTTTCAACTTACATTGACCTAATCTTTGAAACTCCATCTCTTTTGTTCTTGATTGTTGCTCATTCGTTGACTAATTGAGTTGAGTTGCACGAATTACTTGGCATCTTTGCTTGAAGTATTTTCTTTGCCCAATTAAGTTGCTTAAGAACTTGAAAGAGAGCTAGAGGTGGAAAAAGGCTTAAGGGCGGTGAGTTCAATAGACCAAAAAAGAACCAATGGAAGGTGTGATACACAAGTGACAAGTGAGGTTCAATATTTCAATGTTTTTCATTGTAGGTAAATCATGACGAGAGAAGCATCTTCATCATCTCAAGCATCACATATTGTAAGGAATAATATGGACACTTGTATGGCTACTCTTATGGAGAAAATGGATGAGATAACCATGAACTTGTGATAAATGAATACAAGGATTGAGAACTTTGAAAGAAGGGTAGATGCACACCAATCAAATCCTCTTAGAGATCATGTGCAAAAATTGAGAAGAGGAGGGGAATCTCTACCTAGTTCTTCTAAGGAGTATACATCACATAGAGGAGTTGATAGAAGAAATTATCATGCAAATCCATCTAGAAGGAGACATGAGCATATGAAGTATGATTATGATGACTATTATGGCTATGATATTGATTAAAGGACAAGGAGGGACAAGTTCATATCTACTACTGAAGGTTCAAAGAGTGTTGGGGACTACATGAAACTAATGGAGTTAGCCATGAATGGAACTAACATTAAAAAGGATATGGAAGCTTCAATGGCTACATTTCTCAAAGGGTTGAGAAAGGAGATTAAATAAAGAGCAGAACCACATCTTTTTGTTGGTCTTGAGGAAATGGTACAAATAGCCATCCAAATTGAAAGAAACATGCAGAAAAGGAAATCCTCAAATGGAAGATTTTGTGAAAGTTCAAGTCTTGTCACTTCGTCATCAACTAAGTGCAATGAAGATGGCCATAAAACTTCTCATTATCCAACATGGGAGAGCTTGGAGCCTAAAAATGAAGACAGCTCAATTACCAATGAAGTTAACGATGAAAAGATGAGACATAATTATCACAATGAAATCACCAATGACACTCATATAACAATCCATGAAGTGATTTCATGACTGGTCAATCCAGTACACGATACTCTACATGTACCTATGTGATGATTTGATATTTCATATCAATGACGACTATCATCAATCAGCACATACTAGTCTCAATGTGTAATTGATATCCTAATCTCAATAACACTTGACTAGGGACTTTTTAAGAATAGAAATAAACTATTCTAAGGATATTACATAATTTATTTAACGAAATGCAGATATAAAAGTAAATTATATAATGATATAAATACCATCATGGTACAAAGTTATGCCAACTAAGTAAAATCATCATATGTTCTTAGGGCATATCCAACATAATGCACCTAGCACTTTTATGAGATTGATGACCCATGTCCTTAGGGATTGCATTGGTAGATATGTTGTGGTATACTTTGATGACATCTTAGTCTATGGGAAAAATGTGGATGAGCATCTTGAACATTCAAAATGTGTGTTTGATGTGCTTAGGAGAGAACATTTCTATGCCAACTTGAGTAAATGTTCCTTTTGTTTAATCAAAGTTACATTTCTTGGATATGTTGTTTCCTCTAATGGTATACTTGTTGATGAAGAGAAGTTGAAAAGCTATAAAAGAATGGCCAACTCCTGCAAGTGTGAGGTAAGGAGTTTCCATGGATTCGCATCATTTTATGTTTGTTCCTCACCTTAGCACAATTGCAACCCCATTAATGGAGGTAATCGAGCTAAGAGTTAAGTTTAGGTGGGAGACAGAACATGAACAAGCTTTTCAATTGCTTTTTTCTCTACAAGATTTCTCTAAAGTGTTTGAAATAGAATGTGCTGTTTTGAGGGTGGGGATTGGAGCGGTGTTGATACAAGAGGGAAGGCCAATAGCATATTTTATTGAAAAGCTAAATAGTGCTACTTTGAACAACTCCACTTATGACAAAGAACTCTTTGCTTTGGTTAGGTCATTGCAAAAAGGGTAACATTACCTATGGCCAAGGGAGTTTGTGATGCACACCGATCATGAATCCCTCAAGAACTTCAAGAGTCAAACAAAGTTGAGCAAAAGACATGACAAATGGGTGGAGTTCATAAAGATGTTCCCCTACGTGATCAAGTACAAGCAAGGTAAAGAAAATATTGTAGCGGATGCACTCTCTAGTAGATTTACCTGGATTTCTACCCATGGTGCTAATTTGCTTGGTTTTGATCTAATTAAAGAGTTGTATGTTAATGACGATGATTTTAAGGATATGTTCAGGGTGTGCAGGATAAGTTCTATTTGAAAAATGGCTATTTCTTTAGAGAGGATAGCTTTGTGTGCCTAAATGTTCCATGAGGTAATTGTTTGTTATTGAGATCATGGAGGAGGCCTAATTTGACATTTTGGCATCTCTAAGACTTTGAGCATATTGCAAGAACACTCTTATTGGCCTCATATGAAAGAGATGTAGTGAAAGTGTGTGAAAATTGCATTGTTTGTAAGAAAGCTAAGTTTACTTTTAAACCACATGGTCTATATATGCCTTTTCTTATTCCTAATGCTCCTTGGGAAGATATATCTATGGATTTTATGCTTGGATTGCGTAGGACTGGTAGGGGTAAAGATTCAATTCTTATGGTAGTTGATACATTTTCAAAGATGGCTCACTTCATTACATGCTCTAAAGTTGTTGATGCTCACAATGTGGCTAACTTGTTCTTTAAAGAAATTGTTAGATTGCAAGGCATTCCAAAAACCATTATGAGTGATAGAGATACAAAGCTTTTAAGTTTCTTCTGGAAAGTCCTTCAGGGAAATTGGGAACCAAATTGTCATTTTTTACTACTTGTAACCCTCAAACGGATGGCCAAATGGAGACAGTTAATAGGACTTTAGGTACCATGCTATAGTCATAATCGAAAGGAATTTGAAGTCATGGGAAGATTTTTTACCATTTCATTGAATTTTCTTATAATAGATGTGTGCATTCTTCTACTGACTTCTCTCCTTTTGAATTGGAGTACAGTTTTAACCCTCTAACTCCTCTAGATTTAACCCTTTGACCTGTGAAGTACATAGCTTAGATGGCAAGAGGAAAGCAGATTTGGCAAAGCAAATGCATGAACAAGCAAAGGAGAACTTTTAATTGCAAAACCAGCACTATGCTAAGCATCACAACAAAGGTAGAAGACCTATGAGATTTGAAGTGAGAGATTGGGTGTGGATTCACCTAAGGAAAGAAGGATTTCCACAGGCTAGGAGGACTAAACTTGATAAAAGAGGAGATGGTCCTTTACAAATCATTGAGAGGATAAATACAAAGTTGATCTTCAAAGTAAATATGAAATTAGTTCAACTTTTAATGTTAGTGATCTCTATCCTTTTGATGTAGATGACCAAGATTCAAGGACGAATCCTTCTGAGAATGGGGGAATGATAGAGATCAAGCTCCATCAATGCCTCTGGGACCTACCATAAGAGCAAGGGCATCAAAGATGAAGAGCTCACTAGTGACATTCAGACAAAATCAAGAGGAACTACGTGACTTTGAAGTCAACTTCAAGGAGATGAAGAACAAATGATAGAGATCAAAGAGCATACAAGGCATGGGAGCATTCATGGAAGATCTCATATAAAGAACTTAGGAGAATCAATCTATCCGGCTTCAAATGTTGAGGTTTACAATTCAAGGGCAACCCTACTAAAACTGAGATCTATGTAGATCATGAAGTTGCTTATGAAAAGAAGGAGATTATGTTGGGATTTATACCCAAAAAGGCTATCATTTTCTGAGGAAAAGTGTAAATATTATAATCTTAATAAGTAATTTTAAACATATTAGCATAACATGCAATAAGGTCCAAATTGATTTAAATAGGTGATC
>JAOXNR010053426.1:0-14245 GCA_028571225.1 Parsonsia alboflavescens
AATGCTTTCCTTAACTTATTTGCTCTAGCTCTTGTGATAGGTCCAGCTGGTATGATTGGCATTGAATCTCCATCATCTTCTGTTTTGTCATTCTTTTCGATATTGTTCGTGCATCAGTTGGTATTAGAGCACTAGGTTACCTATACCAATGGTTGAACAAAATCGTGTTGGAAGGGGACGTGGAGTCGTTCCTAAGGAAGTCGAACAGCCTCATCAACGAGACCTGCAAAAATATGAAAACTAAGAACATAGAAGGTGGATCCAAGACTTGGAGCGGCAATTGGCTCAAGCGAGGTTGGACGTTTAGACTAAAGAGGGGGCGGAATCAGAGATTGAATCCGAAGATGAGGGGGAAGATGTCAATCCGTTTGGGGTTTTGAACGAGGGGTGCACTCGAGCAGAACGACCTAGCAGACAATCTTCTTTCCAGAATCTTGATTTGAAAATCGAGATTTCCATTTCTGAGGTAATAGTTAACCGAAAGACTAGAGAAGTCGCTGGAATGATTCTAGAACAATCACCGGAGGGACAAACAATTCGGCGAAGAACGCTTAGGCCAGATCGATGCTTTTTCCAAGCCACGGGTAGCAGGCAGTCACAGCAAGGGCAGCCCCTTGTCAAGCTGGAGAAGAATCAGATTAGAGGGCGAATCTTTTCCTAGCCGGGGAGGATGATGCTGGTTGGCCCGAGCTCGAAAAGGGCTAAAACTTGGTTGAGCGACTAGAAATGGCCCAATGGACAAAACCCATAGCTTTGCTAAGGGCTAGGATAGTTTTGGGCCTTCCGGGATCATTTTTGATGGACTCTTGGGCTTTTTTATGTTTTAGGGGTATTTTTGTAATTTTGTTGTTTGTTATTTCCGAATCGGATTAGGTTTCTTTTTATTAATTCCGATTAGGATTCTTTTGATTAATTTTGATTATTATTCTTTTTATTAATTTCGAGTAGCATTCTTTTAATTAATTCTGAATAGGATTAGGTTAGGTTTTAGGTTATATATTTCGCGTTTGTCTTCAGATATAGATATGCTTCCAAAAATGTGATAATTTCCGACTTTTGTCGTTGAATTGAAAAATACTAGATAGTTTTCATCAATTTCCACTTTTTCTTCTATTTGGTCATTCTATTTTACATTCTTCTTGCATCAGCCTTTATTGTCCACTTAGTTAAGAGTGACGTTTGACAATATCAAAGTTTGCAATCTTTCATGTTTGAATCTGTGATGACCTCAAGTCAAAAGATGAGACATAATTATCACAATGAAATCACCCATGATGCTCATATAACAATCCATGAAATGATTTCATGGCGGGTCAATCTAGTGCACAATACTTTACGTGTACCTATGTGATGATTTGATATCTCATATCCATGATGGCTGTCATCAATCAACATATACTAGTCTCAATGTGTTATTGATATGATAATCTCAATAACACTTGACTAGGGACATTTTAAGAATAGAAATAAACTAATCTAAGGACATTACATAATTTATTTAATGAAGCGTAGGCATTAAAGTAAATTATATAATGATTTAAATACCATCATGATACAAAGTTGTGCCAATTAAGTAAAATCATTATATGTTCTTATGGCATATCCAGCAATACAAAGATGCATGAGCTGCCAATTGCATGGAAACAAGTCACGTGTACCCCCAATGAGTAGCGGTAGGATACCTCACTGGATAGGTTGAAGTAGAACCTATGACAATTATTTCTTCACTGAACGTCCAGTCTTTTGTCTGGAGAAATATTATGTGCAGATTTGGAATTCTGCAAGCTATCATCTTAGAAAATGGAAGAAAATTTGTTGGTGATCCTTCGAAGACCTTTTGTGAAAACTTGAACATAGAACATAGATTGACCTTAGTAGCTCATCCATAAGCGAATGGACTTGCCAAGGTCACAAATTGAACAATTCTTGAAGCTCTCAAGAAAAGGCTCACCAAGCTCGAGAAGGAAGGTTGGAAACCTTCTTGGATAGAAGAAATTCCAAGTATAATGTGGGCTTACATAACTACACCTAAAGAGGCTACTGGAGAGACACCTTTCAGCTTGTGTTTTGGTGCAGAAGCAGTAATGCCAGTGTCGGTTGGAATGCCATCTTTGAGATTAATTGAATACGATTCAATCTTAAATGAGGAGGAGAGAAAGCTGACCTAGACCTTATGGAAGAAGTCAAAAATAAAGCCATGGAAGCCGATAGAAGGTATAGAAAACAGGTCACAAATTTATTCAACAAAAAGGTCAAAGAAAAACACTTTGCAGTTGGAACCTCGTATGTAAAAGGTCAGATGTTTGAAAACAAGGACAACTATCAAAGTTATAAGAAAGCTGGGAAGGACCTTATATAATCTAAGAAGTTCACTAAAGTGGAAGTTATAAGCTAGTTGATCTCAAAGGGAGACAACTTCTAGGGCCTTGGAATATTTGTCATCTAAGGAAATTCTATGCCTAAGACTTTCCAAGCTATACAAGCTCATTGATCAGCTTAGTGACCTATCTAAAAGTCGTAAAGATTTACTGATTAGCCTTAGTGACCTACTCAATTTCAACTCTAGTAAGGTCACTTCAATTCTCAGAAATTTTGTTTAAATACTAGCTTCATAAGCTTGCTATAGCCTGGAAAGATATCATTCCTATTCTATTTATGCAAGTTTGATCAAGGTTATATCACGATCATGTATATGTAAGCATTTTAAACATATAACAAATCAAGAATTATCAAAGATAAACACACAGCTATGAGAAAAGAGTCGATGAACAGACCCCATGGAATAGTAGATATATAAAAAAGAAACAGAATGGTCTCAAAATGAGAAATGTATATGTTACAACCATCATCTAGATATATATATATATATATATATATATATATATATAAAGATATGAAGTGATGCAATTTCACATTTGACATGGATTCTTCATTCAAAATCAAACAAAGACACACACATTTAAGATCATTCCCATTTCTTCATAAGAGGTTCAAGCCAGATTACCAATGACCATGATTGTCTTCCAATATGATCTATAAGTTTGGATTTCATCAATCCAATTCAATTACCCTAGCAAAGTATTGAAGAATTCAAGAGTCTCACTAAGAACCCTAGAAGAGCTATTAGATGAACACTTTAGAAAAGAGGAGTTTAATCTAAAAGGATTTTCTCAATTGATTTAAAAGCATTTGTAGAAAAAGTTGTTTGGATTACAAAGTGAAGGAACAATATATCGTCCCAAAGCCTTAAATTAATCTAATAATTCCTGGGTAGGGTAATTAGATATGTTTTCCCTTAAAACATGTCAAAAATAACAAGAAGAAAGAATTAAAATTCAAAGAAAACAACAATTTGGTTGGCTGGCCCATTGCTTGTCCGGCACCGAATGGTGCATCGGACAGTGCACCGGAAAGCCATTGGAACTCCAACAAAATAGATCCTTTGTTGATCCAGCTACTGATCCATTCCATCCGGTGCCAGATTGCCTCTACTCTAGCCTTGCTTGTTCTTCTTTCGCTCTTTGTTCCATGCCTTTTCTTACCTTCAATTTGTGGACTTGGACTTGGGTCTTTAAAGCTCATTTCCAAGCCTCCAAACTCTTCATATGAGTCTCCACTTTGATTAAAAACCAAGGCTCTTCAATTTGGTCTTCATCTACAAAATTAAGTTCAGGGAAGATGGCGTCGTCATGAAGTTGATCTTCCTTCATTTGCATCAATGTCATCTTTTTCTTCTTAATCTTCAAAGTATCATTCTTATAATTGATGTATAAGTCCTTATATGTATGAATTAACTTCTTCATCTTGTAACTCTTCAATCTATTCATTGAAGCTCCATCATCTTTAGAATTGAACTTGAATCTTCTCATCTCCTCATATGGTAGCTTCCATGAGTTCTCCAATGTCTTGATAGTTCCCTGATATCCATTACTCCCCCACACCTCAAAATTATTCGTCCTCGAATCTTTAAGTAATACATAGAAAAGAGAATGATCACTAACATGGTTTGAAGAATCAAAAGAATACTTACTAGGTAACTTCAAGTCATCCTTCAAGGAAGTTAGAAGGCGATAATGTCTTACCATACCCTTGTTTGAAGGTGGTGGTCTCTCTTTGATAGATATGTATTCCTTCACCTTCAATAAGCTCATTAGAAGAAACATCACAGACAAGGAATACAAACCATTTAGAAAGACCAAGAAACCAATTCCTATCATTCAAAGCATATGACAATAAGGCATTAAATCCCATTGGTCTATGACCCCATAAACCATGATATGTAAGTTCTCTAAACCTAGGATTCAATTCAAAGACATTATGCTCAAGAAACAATCCCTTAACATGCATATATGTGTCCTCCATCAAAAACATCAAACATATGTATAAAAGCAATAAGCAAACACCCTTCAGATATGCTAAAACTCATCAATTTACCAACATGGAAATCATTAGGCTTTTTTTAAAAATCAAGGAATTTATAACTAATGGAGCTCAAAAGTAGCCTCCGAGTCATCCCAAATCGTGATGACGTCAGTGATTGCAACCTGAGAAGAAAAGGATTTGGTCACCGAAATGGGCTATCACCCGGTCACAGAATTCTTCTTCTACAACATCGTCTGCGTCCTACCTGGACTCTTTCTTTTTCTCTGTCTAACAAGTATTTCAAGGTCTAGAACATCTCATCTCCTTCCTTAATCCTTCAAGAGTTTGATGAGTGAGTTCTCTCTTTTCTGCCCCTTACTACTTTTAGAAAAAATTTCATCTTTTCTTCTTTCTCGGAAAAAGAATGTCTTCTACGTCTTTCCATGAGTCCTCTGAGTCCAGAACTCCCTCTCCCCCATTCTGGAGAAGTAGTGTGCTCTTTTTACCCTATAGACCTAGGGAATGGGGTATTTTATTTGCCCCCAATCTTTACTAAGGATCCCCAAGTGGCCAATAAGGTTTACTATCCCTCGGAATTAAAGGTTTTTGTTTTTTCTGTCTTCTTACATAGGACCCTCTGAATTTTTCAAATTAGTGGGGAGAGGGACTTGGAGAGGGATAACATAGTGGCTGCTCAGGAGTCTGCTCACCCTAACAGTCGTCGTGATGGGCACATAATCTTTCACCTAACCAACCTTAGAGGGGGCATTATTCTACCCTATTTGCATCCTCTGTTCTTAGAAATTGTCCATTTTTGAGACTTCCCGATTGCACAACTCGTTCCAACGTTGTGCAGGCAATAATAGAGTTTATTGCAACTTGTCACCTCTATCGGGTTCCAAATTCCTTGGACCTCTTTAGATGCTTCTTTAAGGCCGATGTCTCCTCGGCACCGAAGAGTACTACTGTAGGGTACCTTCTATTCAACCCTAGGTACAAGCCAGTAGGTCCTTTCCAATCCTCAGGCAGGGATTGGAAAATTCTTTCTGCTTTGCAAGCCTTCCCAATAATTTGGTCCAATCCAAGCCTTACCTGGATTGGAATATGAATAAGACCTTTTAAAAAGGTCTCCCTACCCTATTTGGTGAACAGGAGAGGGATAGGGCCTTTCTAATTAGCCTGGTTCTCTCTGATGTTGTAAAAGTAAGGTGTGGGGTAGTTTGGCTTATCACTTTTCTTCATTCTGTTGGACTAGACAGTCCAGTAAATTGCGACCTCCCCTCCCTTAGGAGTGCTATTTTGATTTCCCCTATTGGTAAGGTGCTTCTCTGCCTTTTTTTTTTTCTTTCAATAAGTTTATGTCAACGTTTTGTGTACTAACATGTTTTTTTTGTTTTGACAACAATGAGGATTGCTTGGCTTTTGAAGTCCACTTCCCAAGCTGCCACTAACAGCTCGACCAACACTACAGTGCCTCCTCTGCCAATCCTACTACTACTGCTGGCGCTACTGCCCCTGTTCCGACTTGTTGGGGGTCTCTTCTCAAGATCCCTATCCTTCAGAGCCATAGCAAAAAGATAGCTATGGCAAGCTGAACTCGGATTGCTTTGAAAAAGAGTGTCAAGGCTGCTGCTTTGTAGCTTCTAAAAGGCCTACAAAGATTACCATTTCTTCTTCTTCTCCATCCCACCGGCTGTGAGGACTCCCCTATCCTCCTCAGGAAACGAAAGGCTCAAGTGACCTTAAAACCAGGGTTGGAATTTAGCGGCTATGCTACTGAAGAGGTCGTCGACATTTTGAAGAGGTTAGGGAATGAATCCATGACCTCCTATTCTGATGAGGGGACCACCAAGTAGGTCCCCCATCTTGCGATTTAATCTTCGGACTTATAGTTCCAATGGCTGCACACCTAGTCATTCGTGATGGAATGTGTTCCTCCTATCAACTGGGACATATGCTAGCAGCTCACAGATGAAGAGCTTGACCGATTCATAGCCTCCCTCCACACTGCGGTAAGTATCCTCCATCTCTGTATTTTAGTAGTTGTTCTTGGGTCAACTTTCCTTAAGTACTGACCTCTTTTTTTCTTAATTGCAGAACATGTCTTAATGGCCTAGCATTTGAGGAGGCAAGTAGAGAAGGCCAAGAAGGATCAAGAGTTCCCAACCCTGATCTCAGAGCTTCAGGATGAGAGGGCTCACCTTGTGAAGGAGAACTTGGAGCTTGTTGCCTCTGTTGAGAAGGCTAATGCCTCATATGCAGAAGTGTTTAACATTCTACAGGAGTGTGAAAAGAACATCGATTAGGCCAAAGTTGCGAACCTAGCAATGTCTTTAACTCTTGGAGATACTGCCCAGAAAATTGATCAGTTGTTCAAGCTTGGGAACAAGTAGAGGGATCGCATCCAGGAACTCAAGGCTCAGTTTGCGGAGCTTTAGGGTATGTGTGATAAGGATGGCGGTCTATCCTTCACTAAGCTCGAAAAGATCCCAGCTTTCTGGGATTACGTGGAGTATATCCTCCAGCTTTAGCTTTATGGGCTCTATGTTGATGTAGTTGACAAGCTTCTTAGCTCAATAGGGATTTAAAGACTGATCTAGTGGTCCACGACTGGCTGTACTATCCAGATGCTACAACCCCCCTTCCTTGGGAGAAAGATGACCTTGTTGTGACCTCTCAAGCAAAGGTCATCGTTGTTGCGGTCTTGGTAGAGGTTGGCCGAGTTGGTGAGGGTCCCTCTGGGAAGGGGAAAAAGCTCATAAACAGATCTACTAAGGTCAAGACTACAAGGAGGGTGGCCTTGGATATTCCCCCCAAGGCATATGCTCATCTTGAAGGAACAACTATCCCTGGCTATGGAGACTTGATTACTCACTACCCCTTGCATCCCCGACATGTTGATTTTGATAAGGTAATCAACCTTTTCCAAGCTATTCATCTATCCTTAGGTAGACCTCCATTTGATAATATAGTTTATTACCTCGCAGGTCCTTCATACACAACTGGTGGAGAAGTAGATGTGGATGAGACGGCCTCAGACACAACTGGTCGAGCTCATTGGAGGCTCCAAAGGATGATGATAAAGAAGTCTGAGCTTCTAATAGATTAGGATCTTTTATGGTCTTCCTTCTTCATCTTCGTAATGTACAATGGTCAACTTTTGAGCTTATATTTCTATTCTATTACATTGAATATTTTTCTAAGAGGTCTGTTTCTGGCCTCTTTCTTTATATCAGCTAATTTTCCCCAAGTGTCTTGTCTTTACTTCAACATTTAGAACTTGCATAATAATCTGAACAGGCTTTGAAACTTATTCAAATAAGGTGAAATATAATCTAATCAGCTCTCAAAACTTATCTTTTATTTACGCCTTCTCCAAACAAAGCTGAAGAGGTCACTGAAGTCTCCTTGCTACATAGCGAGATCCTTTTAGACAATTTCCAGAGCTGTATAGCGAGCTTGCAAGGTCTGAAAAGTTTTAAGAAGTCTCAGGCATAGAATTTCTTTAGATGGAAAACATTCCAAGATCTTAGGAGTTGTCTGCCTTCGAAATCAGCTAGCTTTTAGCTTCCTGCTTTGTGGCCTTCTTTGATTATGTAAGGTCCTTCCCAACTTTCTTGTAGCTTGATCAGTTTCCTTGTTTCCTGACATTTGACCTCTTGAGGACCGTTTCTCCAACTGCAAAATGTTTTTCTTTCATTTTCTTGCTAAAAAATTTGTAGCTTGCCTTTTATAACTTCTATCAGCTTTTATAGCTTTATTTTTGACTTGTTCAAGGAGGTCGAGGTCTGCCCTTCTCTCCTCTTCATTTAAGACTGAATCATATTCAGTCAGTCTTAAGGACTTCATTCCAACCTTGACTAGCATTATGGCCTCTGCACCTAAGCATAGACTGAATGGTGTTTCTCCGGAAGCTTTCCTAGGTGTGGTTCTATATGCCCATAGGATGCTTGGAACTTCTTCTAGCCAGGAAGGTTTACAACCTTCCTTCTCGAGCTCGGTGATTATTTTCTCGAGACCTTCTAGGATGGATCTATTTGTGATCTCAACCAATCCATTCACTTGGGGATAAGTTATAGAGGTCAGTCTCTGTTTTCTATTCAAGTTTTCACAGAAAGTCTTGGATGGGTCACCTATGAATTCGTGTCCATTGTCTGAGATGATAGCTCGGTGGATCCCAAATCTGCATACAATGTTCCTCCATATAAAGGATTGGACTTTTGGAGATGAAATTATTGCCATTGGCTCAACTTCAAAGCATCGGGTGAAGAACTCTACAACAACAATTAGGAATTGGACACCCCCCGCTCCTTTTTGGAAAGGTTCTAATATGTCGATACCCCAGATGTCAAATGGCACCGACGTGTTGATGGATTGATACCTTGTTGACACCATATCTGACTTATTTCCATGCAACCGGCAGCTCATGCATTTTTGTTTGACCCTCTCAATGTCTGAGACCATTAAAGGCCAACAGTACCCTATTCTTAGTATTTTCTTGGTGACAATTTTTACTCCTATGTGTGATCCACATATTCCGCTATGTACCGCTTCAATGACATACTCTCCTTCTCAATTGATCAGGCACTTGAGTAACGGCCATGTGTAAGACCTTTTGTACACCTCGTCATCTCCTATTAGGACACAACAATTTGCCCATTTTCGTATTCCTCAAGCTTCTTTGCCATCTTGTGGGAGGTCAAAATTTTTTAAGAAATCTAAAGATTGGGTATCTCCAGTCTGCCTAATCCTCTATAACCAAGTTCTCTTCTTGGTTTATGCTGGGAAAGTACACTTGCTCAATCAGTAGCTCAACTTTTGTCCCTACTATCTCTCGATAGATTATAGATGGTTTGTCTACTTCTGAGTTTTGCTCTCTAGGTATTTGCTCAATTTGGAAATACTCAAGTTTCGATGTTATATCTCTTACTTGTTTCAGATATTTAATCTTCTTCTCCTCTCTATCTTCATTTTCCCCAGTGACCTGGCTGGCCATAACTTGTGAATCAGTTTTGGCGTGCAATTTTTGCACTTTTTGAGCCCTTATGCGTCTTAGACTTGCTAAGAGAGCTTCATATTTTTTATTCATTATTCGAGGTTGGGAAGTTGTACCTCACAGAGTAAGGGATTCTCACTCCCTCAAGGCTGATCAGTACAATTCCCGCAGTTGAATTTTCCTTTTCTGTGGAGTCATCTGTGTACATGGTCCAGATATTAATTTCACAAGAGCTTGTGAGTTTTAGTGGAACTCTTGTGCATCCTTCTACAATGTCTGAGAGAGCGTGAGCTTTGATAGCTTTCCTCAACTCAAATTCAATTTGATATCCTGAGAGCTTGAGCGACCACTTCATTGTCTTGCACGATAGCTCGGGTTTCGCCAGAGCATGTTTTAGTGGCAGGTTGGTTAATACTCTTATTGGGTAAACTTCAAAATAGGGTTTAAGCTTCCTTGAAGTAATAACAATCAGGTACAAAAATTTTTTGAGGTCTAAATATCTCAGTTTAGGACCTCGGAGCAAACATCTTACATAATAAACTAGAAATTGTAAACCTGACCTTTTTACTAGTAGCACCGAGCTTATTACCTTCTCTGTTGCTGTCAAGTACATCAAGATCTCTTCTCCCGACCTCAGGGAGACCAACCGCGAGGGCTTCCTCATAAAGTCTTTCAATTTGCCAAAGGCTATTTGGCAATCTTCAGTCCATTGAAAATTTTTCGGCTTCTTTAAGACGTCATAAAATTTCTCTCATTTGTCAGCCATTTTGCCGATGAAGCGTCCTAATACTGTCATATTTCTTATCAGGCTCTGGACCTCTTTAATGTCTTTGGGAGGTTCCATGTCCAGTAGTGCTTTTATTTTATCAGGATCGGCATCAATGCCTCGTTCTAATATCATAAAGCCTTCAAATTTACTTGCCAAACCCCGAAGGTACATTTTTTTGGGTTGAGCTTGATACGAGCAACTTTTAAAGTCTGGAAAGTCTCTCTGATATCTTTAATGAAGTCTTCAGAGGTCTTGAACTTAATCATAATGTTGTCCATATATACCTCAATGTTCCTACCCAGTTAGCTCTTGAAGACCCTGTGCATAGCTTGCTGGAATTATGCTCCTACATTTTTTAGGCCGAATGGCATCTTGATGTAGCGGTAGGTCCCGACCTTCGTGATGAACAAGGTCTTTTCCATATCTTCTATTGCGATTGGAATATGGTGGTACCCTCTGTAGGCATCTAGGAAACAAAGCCATTGGTAACCAACCATTGAGTCTATCATCTGATTGATGCTCGGAAGTGAGTATGAGTCCTTTCAAAATTTATTGAATGTGCTGAAATCCACGCATGTTCCCCACGTCCCTTCCATTTTCGGCACAACAACTAGCTTGGCCAGGGATTCGAGGTATACAACTTCTTTCAAAATTCTAGCATGAGGAAGAGCTTGGACTTCTAGAGCTATGACTTCATTTCGCTCTGGGGTAAGGGTCCTCTTTTTTTGCTTCACCGGTCTAATGCCTGACTTGAGCCTGACTTGAGCCCGACCTTGTGCTCTGCATTTTTCTGTCAATTCCTTCAAGGTCGGTAGGTCACTAGGTAAAGACTTTTAGGTATTCCTGGAGGGAATCAGCGAGCTTCCCCTTGATCCTGGAGGGCAACAGCCCTATTTCAAAAAAAATTTTCGGAATGGAATGAAACAAGAAAGAACCTTCTCTGTATGATGTTGTCGTCGCACAACAGCAGATGATAGAGATGCTACAGGCCATGATGACGAGATTAGAAGAGCCAAATCGTGTTTGAAATCGACAAGAACTTGGAGGTGTCAACAACAATGGAGAAAGGCAAGTCGGAAATGTTGATGATCTACAAATCCAAAGACGACAGCAATATCACTACGACTTGATTCTTCCAAGAGAGCATGAATGCCAGTCGAATCATGAGCTAAATCTAAATAGACGGGAGGCTAGATTTCGGGTTGAAATTCATAAATTCAAGTTAGGATTGAATCTAGATGACTATGTAGACTGGACCTTACAGGTGGATGACGTTTTTTGCCTATAGGAGGTACCTTTGTTTAGGCAAGCATCGCTTGTCACCATTCAGTTCAGAGATAGGGCTACAGCGTGGTGGCATGCGCAGCACTACCGACGACACATAGATGGGAGGCCACCAGTTACTCCATGGGTAGCCTTGAAGCAAGAGATGAACAGAGAGGTCCTGCCACTGAACCATGACTAGGCCTTGTATGCAAAATTGCATTGATTAACCCAGGGAAGCTGCAACGTCGAGGAGTATACGATAGAGTTCGACCTGCTAGTGGCAAGAAATCAGTTGATAGAGGAAAAGCCGAGGTTGGTAGCCATGTATTTACACGGTTTGAGGCTACCGATTCAGGATGCTTTGTCTGTTCAAGGAATTGATATCGTTGGAGATGCTCACATGAAGACACAAGCTGTGCAGAAAAGCTTGATACAAAATTAGGGATTTCTGGCACAGGCAGGTTTTGCACCGAATCCATCCGGTGGCAATAGTAGGGTTGAGTTGCCAATAGGGAAGTACTCGAATGTCACGCAGTCACCAAGAGCTCCCATGCCAAATGTTACATTTGGTTCCCTGCAAAGAACGGGCAATAGCAAAGCCAACATTCGTTGCCGCCGACATCACAACCAGGGGCACTACCCCAATGAGTGCCCTATAGCTAGAGCCCTATTGTACATGGATGAGTATCAAGAGGAGAGGTATGCTAAAGAGTTTCTAGAAGACGAGGAGTACGCAGAAGATGATATGTGCTTGATAGGCCCTAATTGCATCAAGGGAGAAAGTTTGTTCATGTGAAGGATGTACCCAGCCCCAAAGTCGAATGAAGATTGGCATCGTCACGATATCTTTATGACAAAGTGCTTTGTGGCTGGAAAGACTTGTAATGTGACCATTGACTCTAGGAGTTGGGAGAATGTCATTGCCAAAGAAGCTGAGAGGAAGTTGGGATTGGTTACCAAACCCCATACTCATCCTTACAAGCTCGATTGGGTCAACAAAGATTCGGACATCCAGGTCAATCGTCGCTGCAGAGTTAATTTGTCCTTCGGACCATAATATGAGGCTACAATCACGACGGATGTTGTTCCTATGGATGCAAAGCACATAATCTTGGGAGGACCTTGGCAGTTTGAAAATCGGGTAGTGTACAATGGGTACACCCATATGTATATGTTGCCACCGGGGGGAAGAAAAGATATTCTGAAACCATTTCAGGATGTAGCGGGACAGAAGGTCATGATCTACTTGCCAAGTAAGGAGTTTGAGGTGAACTTAGAAGGGGAAGAAGTTTGTTTTGCTTCGATAAGCAAGGCTAAGAGTTTCAGCTAGGAGTTAGCATGAGTTTTGGAAAACTTCCAAGATGTTTTGCTTAATGCTCGTCCTACTGGATTACCGCCCCTTCGAGACATCTAACATCGTATTGACTCAATTTGAGGATCCGTGTTGCCAAATAAAGCTCATTACCGGATGACACCGTAGCAGCCCGAGGAGTTGAAGAAGTAGATCAGAGATCTTTTGTACAAAGGCTTTATACGAGAGAGTATCAGCCCGTGTGTAGTGCCAGTTCTTCTGGTGCCGAAAAAGAATGGGTCGTGGAGGATGTGTGTCGATTAGTGAGTGGTGAATAGAATTACCGTGAAGTACAGGTTTCCTATTCCAAGGTTGGACGACATGCTCGACCAATTGAGTGGAGCTAGGGTATTCACGAATATAGATCTGAAAAGTGGATATCATCAAATCCGAATAAAACCGAAAGATGAGTCGAAAACAACCTTCAAGACGAAGGAAGGGCTGTACAAATGGTTGGTAATGCCATTTTGGGTTGTCAAATACACCGAGCACTCTCATGCAAGTGATGAACTTGGTATTGCAACCGTTCCTCAACTCTTTTTTTGTTATTGTGTATGTTGACATCATCTTGGTTTATAGCAAGACACCAGAGGAGCATGTTGATCATGTTACGCAAGTTTTGACAGTGTTACTAGAGAACCAACTGTTAACTAACCAGAACAAGTGCATTTGGGTGGTCAACAGACTCATATTTCTGGGGTATGTTGTGACCGGAGATGGGATTCTACTAGATGAGAGCAAGGTGTCAGCAATTGCGGAGTGGCTAGCACTTACATCCATGACTGAACTTAGATCCTTCCTAGCTCTTGCTAGATTCTACTAGAGATTCATGAAGAGGTACAGTGAGACAGCCATGCCTTTGACGGATCTGTTGAAACTGGAAAAGTTCAGATAGAGTGATGTCGCACCGGAGGCATTTTGATGAACTAAAGGACATATTGACACATGCGCCGTTGCTAGCTTTTCTGGATTTCAACAAGGTTTTCAAAGTCGATTGTGATGCTTCAAAGATAGGGATTGGGCCAGTACGTAGTGAAGACGAAAGACCAGTTGCATTCTTCAGTGAGAAACTTGGAGGAGCAAAGCTAACTTATTCAGTATATGACTTAGAGCTCTTCGCCATTGTGAGATCTCTGTAGCATTGGAGGCATTACTGAAAGGGGAAATTGACCTCGAATCCACAGAGAAACGAGATCTAAATCCCAGTTTTATAATTCGTTTACACATAAAGGAGAAATGAAACATACCTTTCTTGTCTGAAACTACAAATCTGTCTAATAAGTCGATCGAGATCTACTAGACTTAAAGTCTTCTAATCAATTCCCTATGAACAGTTTGGGTGAACAAGCGGGAATAGGAAAAAGAGGAATCTTATCTTGTGGAGTGGTACATCTGTTTTGAAAAGTAGGGTTTTGAATTAGTTAAACCTAATTCCTGGAAATAATAGGATATAAATAATCCTAAAATAACCTAATTAGAAGTTGGGCTTCTATGGGCCATG
>JAOXNR010053427.1:0-14244 GCA_028571225.1 Parsonsia alboflavescens
CATCTAAAACAAACTTCGAAATTCCATTCATGTGTGTTCCAAAGATATACTTCAAAAAGAAGTTCAAGTAATTCCATTCACAAGAATATATCTCCAAGTTGTTTCTATGAAACTTAATAGCCAACAAGTCATGCATAGAATTTATAGGCATAAACGAAACATTTTCTTCATTCAAGGAATCAATATGCTCTTAGAATTCACAATATATAACTTGTCTAGAGACATTAAGTACATACACAAGCATGCTCTTCCACAAATGATTAACTAACAAGCTTAAGATCTAGCATTTCATTAAATAAGCTCTTAGAGATATACAACTTACTTCCACATGCATGAATCTCATTTCTAGAACCACATTCAATCACATATCACTCCTTCACAAACTCAAAATCCATGAGAGCTTTAACAAGACTTACAGAAGTATAAGACTTGCTTTCTCTAAACAAGGAAGCATTATGCTCAAGAATTTCAACAATGGCATGTTGTTCATGAACATCATAAGCAGCTCCACAACCATACTTAATCATAGAAAACATATTTTTATGCTCACCATTCAACAATCTATTACCAAGGATAGAGATAAGAGTGTACCACTTCAACATAGAATTCATTACCATGTTGTCCTTACGTTCCTTCAACTTGATTAGGCCTTCAAAGTCTTGCATCCTTGAAAAGGAAACACTAGAAAAAGAATGATTAATGTTAGAAGTAGAAATAAAAATATCTTTGTACCTCCAAAGCACTCTCATCCTCTCCTTTTTTTTGTGCAAATAAGGTCTCCTTTTCTTCTCTCATCTCCTTTCTTTCAATTTCACTATTTTCTTTTCTCTCAATCTCGTATTTTTCCTCAAGCTC
Source organism: Parsonsia alboflavescens (assembly GCA_028571225.1). Taxonomy (NCBI): domain Eukaryota; kingdom Viridiplantae; phylum Streptophyta; class Magnoliopsida; order Gentianales; family Apocynaceae; genus Parsonsia; species Parsonsia alboflavescens. The sequence continues at coordinate 856 of JAOXNR010053427.1, forward strand.
ACTCTCATTTTCCCACGCAACTTCACTCTCATTTTCTTTTTCTTTCTTTACTTCACTTGAGATCTCTTGACCTTGCCCATTTCCAGCAATTTCTTGAAGACCCATTTCACCTTTCACTTCATTGGTAATTGAGGTGTCTTCCTTTTTTGGCTCCAAGCTCTCCCATGTTTGGGCATTGTGAAATACTATGTCCATGTTAATTGCATTTGAAGCACTTGGGATCTTCCCTTCTAGGAAGTTGTTCTAGTGTCCCGTTCTCCATGAGTCACCTTCACCTCTTGCATTTGAGGTTTTGGCTCCTCTTCTCTTGGCCTTACACTTTGCACTTTCATTGTTGAAGACATGATGTGAGCTCTCATAAGATCTCCCATATGATCCCCTTCCATTGGACACTTGTCTTTCATCCTCCTTTTTTGGTCGTCTTTCATTCCTCATATGCCTTCTATGTCTCAATAGTTCACCATGTTCATTGTAGTAAGAACAAGAGCATTCTTCCCTTCTTATCCCCTTTGAGCTTCTTTTAACTTCGTGGTCACAATAGCCTTCATGTCCTCCATTTGCTCATTTCTCCTTCTTGGTAGACTCCCTTGATATTGTCTTCTATCAACTTCTTGATATGGCACATACTCTCTAGAACAACTAGGTTGATATTCATCTCCCCTTCCTCCTTGTTACACTTGTTTTCTAGGAGTCTTATATTGGAGCTCATCTACCTTTCTTTCAGAGCTTTCAACTCTTGAGTTGAAGTCCTTTCTTATTTCCTTCATGTTGTTTGAGAGTTCACTTGTCATTTGCTCCATTCATTCCAAGATGGCGAATAGAAATGCATTGTTATCTCCCATATTTGATGCTGGTGAAGATGCTCCTCTAGTCATGATTTACCTGCAAAGAAAAACAAGAAAAACAAGGGAATATTGAACCTCACTTGTCACTGGTGTATCACACCTTTCATTGGCTCTTCCTCACACTATTGAACTCACCCCCGCCCCCCCTCCATCAAGCCTTTTTCCTCTCTTGCTCTCTTTCAAGTTCTTAACCAACTCAATTGGGCAATTTAAACACTTCAAGGCAAAGTTACCTTGTAATCCACACAACTTAATTCAATTAGTCAAAAAATGAACAATAATCAAGAACCTAAGAGATGGAGTTTCAAAGATTTAGGTCAATGTAAGATGAAAACAATTGATGAAATTCTCGGAGTTCAAAGAAAATTTCATATAGGCATTTTATCACACACCTAGAGAGCAATGAAAATGTGATTCAATTTGTTAGTGAATTCAACAAACCCAATTCTCTTGACTTCATAATAGGCAATTCAATCACAATAGAACTTCAATTCAACTTCAACACAATCAATTTCAATGGAATTCAACAAGAAATCTCACAATAGCATTGAACTTAGGCACTTTCTTTCCTTCTCATTGTCCAGGATTTTTTTTTTTTGCTGCTTTTTTTTTTTTTTTTTTGATTTTTCAAGATCAAGAACTCTTCTTTTTTTAAGTTTTTATTTTATAGAGATAGAGGATAGTAGTAGAAACACCAAATACTTAGAATTAGCCCTTGTTTTTGCCCTTAGGCTTAATTCCCACAATCACAAAAGATCACAAGAAGATACTAGGATAAATGTAGAGGAATCAAATCACAAAAACACATATAAAATCATAGATTTCAAGAAATCAAAAATGACCTTAAACACTTCAAGAAAGAAAGCAAATAAAGATAGGCAAACCTTAAGGATGAAGAAACTAGGCCCTAATACCAAAAGATGATGTGATTTCTTTGAACTCTCATTAAAAACACACCAACTGGAAGACTTTTCCCAAGACTCACCTAGAGGTTTAAGTTAGTACAATGACCTATGATGGTTTTTAATCATCAACCATTGTCTTCATGTTGGTAAACAAGTTAACACCCTAACCAAAGTGAAGAAAAGCCCTAGAGTAGTTAAACCAAGAACCCTCAGAGAGTTAAAGGAAGAACACTAAAAGAAGAACAAGTTTGATCCAAAAAGGATTCTTGATTTCAAATGAAAGTTCTTTGTAGGTTCTTGAGAAAGATAAGAAAAGGAGTATACACACTCCAGGATCATCAAATGACTTAAATAATTCGTTCTAGGGATGCAAATACTAAACTATCAGTGAAACAAGCTTCAAATTACAAGGGAAATGGATGAAAAAGGGTGAAAATCGGACTAATTCACGCCAGGCAGAGGATTCATCCAGCGCCGGATGGAGGGCTGAATGCAGCTCTAGATGCTTTCTAGAATGTAGTTGGATGTGTGTTCAAGTCAGTGCGGCACCATGCAAGGCATCAGATAGCCACTGTTTTCCTTCCATCTTGGTTCCACTTTACTTGTTTTTCTTGATGCAAACTTGACATCCTCCCTCCAACTTTCCTATGGGACATTCTTGGTGTCTTTTCAAGTTTTCCAGGCCTTCCATTAACACATATTCCATAGCATCTTGCCCCCTTCATCATCATCAAGTTTAGCTTCCTTAATGATGGGTTCAAAATCAAGTTGTTCTTCGTCCTTGATGCCCTCATCCTTCTTCATCTTGGGTGCCCTCATCCTCGTGATTGGTTTCGATGGCATTGATGGAGCTTGGTCACCATCATCCCCCCTTCTTCGAAAGGATATGTACTCGAATCACCATCATCTAAATCAAAGGGAGACAAGACACTAACATTGAAATTGGCACTAACTTGATACTTGTAGGGAAGATCGATCTTATAAGCATTGTCATTGATCTTTGCTAGGACATGGAAGGGACCATCTCCTCGTGGATCAAGCTTGGACTTTCGAAGATGTGTAAAATGCTCCTTTCAGAGATGCATCCAAACCCAATCACCAACTTCAAAGTTCTTGGCCTTCCTTCCCTTGTTATGTTGCTTGGCATACTTTTGGTTTTGTGCATCTATGTTATCCCTTAACTTAGCATGTATGCTCTTTACCAGTTCCACCTTCTTTTTTCCATCTAGACTATGCATCTCATTTAAAGGCAAAGCCATCAAATCCAAAGGAGTCAAAGGATTAAAACCATATACCAATTCAAAAGGATAGTAATGAGTGGAGGGATGTACTCATCTATTATATGCAAATTCAATAAATGGCATACAATCATCCTAAGATTTCAAGTTCCTTCCGATTATAGACTTTAATAAAGTCCGCAAAGTTCTATTAACCACTTCCACTTGGCCATGGGTTTGGGGTGACAAGTGGTACAGAATAGCAATTTAGTTCCAAGATTACCCCACAACACCTTCCAAAAATGACTTAGAAACTTAGTATCCCTATCACTTACAATTGTCCTAGGAATCCCGAGGAAGTGCACAATTTTTTTAAAGAACAAGTCAGCTACATGATGCGTATCATCACTCTTAGCACAAGCAACAAAATAAGCCATCTTAGAGAGCCTATCAACAACCACAAAGATAGAATCCTTACCCCTTTTTGACCTTGGAAATCCCAACACAAAATCCATAGAAATATCTACCCAAGATGCACTAGGAGTAGGCAAAGGCATATAAAGTCCATGTGGCTTGATTGTTGATTTAGCCTTTTTGCACACAATGCAACTAGAACAAATTTTCTCAACATCCCTTTTCATATGTGGCCAATAAAAATGTTCTTGCAAAATACTCAAAGTTTTAGCGATGCCAAAATGATCCATTAAGCCATCCCCAAGACTTTCTACAACAAATAATCTTCTCATAGAACATTTAGGCACACATAATCTACTTTCTCTGAACAAATAACCATCATGTACATAAAACTTGTCATAAGCACCCTTTTCACAATCATGATACAAGTCTTTAAAATCATCATCCCAACATACAAATCCTTCATAAACTCAAGCCATGTAATTTAGGGTCAAGAGTAGAAAGCAAAGTATACCTCCTCAAGAGTGCATCCACTACCACATTTTCTTTACCTTGTTTATATTTGATCACGTAGGGAAACTTCTCAGAATACTCCTCCCATTTGGCATGCCTCTTGCTTTGCTTAGTTTGACCTTTCAAATGCCTTAGGGACTTGTGGTCGGTGTACATCACGAACTCCCTTGGCCAAAGGTAGTCTTGTAAAATTTCTTAAGGACCTAACCAAAGCAAATAACTCCTTTTCATAGGTAGAATAATTCAAGGTAACCCCATTTAATTTCTCACTAAAGTAGGATATAGGCTTACCCACTTGCATCAATACCACTCCTATACCCACTGCCGAAGCATCACATTCAATTTCAAAGACCTTAGAGAAATCGGGGAGAAAAAGACAAGGGAACTTGCAAGCTTGGATTTTAGCAATTGAAAAGCCTTTTCTTGTTCACTCTCCCACCTAAACTTAACCTTCATTTTGATCATCTCCGTAAGAGGGGTAGCTATAGTACTAAAGTTAGGTACAAACCTCCAATAGAACGAAGCCAACCCAAGGAAACTTATTACCTCACTAGAGCTTTTAGGTGTAGGCCATTCCTTGATTGCTTTAATTATTTCCTCATCCACTTGAACACCATTAGAAGAAACAACATATCCAAGAAAAGTAATTTTTGAGAAGCTAAAAGTTCATTTACTCAAATTAGCATATAGTCGTTCATTTCTAAGGATATCAAAGACTAGCCTTAAGTGCTCAACATGCTCTTCTACATTTTTGCAATAAACAAGGATATCATCAAAGTATACCTCAACAAATTTGTTAACGCACTCCCTAAGCCCTTAATTCATTAACATCATAAATGTAGTAGGTGCATTAGATAGTCTAAAAGGTATCACAATCCACTCATACAAGCCATGTTTAGTTTTAAAAGCCATTTTCCATTCCTCCCTTTCCTTCATGCGAATTTGATGATAACCACTTTATAAGTCAATTTTGGAAAAATATAGGCTACCAATCAATTCATCTAGCATGTCATCCAACCTAGGAATAGGGAAATGATACTTTACTGTTATCTTGTTGATGGCCCTACAACTGATGCACATCCTCCACTTCCCATCTTTCTTTGGCACCAACAAGACCGGAACGGCACATGGACTCATACTCTCCCTCAATTATCCTCTTTGATGTAGCACCTCCACTTGCCTTTGCAATTCTTTAGCCTCGTACAGGTTTCTTCTATAAGCGGGCTTGTTTGGGAGAGGTGCTCCCAAAACGAGGTCGATTTGGTGCTCAATTCCTCGTATTGGTGGCAAGTCTCTTGGTAGCTCCTCCTGGAAGACGTCCTCATATACCTTCAAAAGAGGGGAAACAACACTAGGAAGAGAGGGATTAGTGTCAAGAGTGTTAGAAAATAAAGATTCCTTGTACATCAGTAGTGCCACTGGTCAGCACTCCTCACCTCTCTTGTTTTTGCAAAGAAACTCATCTTCTTTTCACTCTTTTCTTTTTCCTCTTCCTTTTTATTTTCACTTCTTTTGACCTTGCTTTCTCTCATTCTCTTTGTTCTCTTTTTCTTCATAAAATTATTTCATCTTCTCCAAAAGTCTCTTTCGGACAACGTAAGCCTCATGAAGTTTCAAAGAATTCAAGGGGATCCTCCTACCATCAACTTCCGGGTGTACTTGTTTTTGTACCCATCAAACGTCACTCTCTTGTCATATTCTCGAGGCCTCCCTAGCAAAAAATGAGTTACTTGCATAGGTACTACATCACACAACACTTGAACATTGTACTTCCCCATAGAAAATGGAATCCTCATTTGTTTTCCCACTCTAACCTTTCCACTATCATTCAACCATTGTAATCTATATGGTTTAGGGTGGTCTATGCATGGAAGTTTCAATCTATCAACGATATCTTTGCTAGCAACATTTACACAACTCCCACTATTTAGGCTATAAAGATTTCCATTAATTAAGCATCTAAAATGAAATAGATTCTCTCTTTGTACCTCATCATCTCCCTTGGTTTGTGTACTAAGCACCCTCCTAATAACCATATTTAATAGCCCTTCAAGAATGCCCTCTCTCTCATTTTCATCATCCACCTTTCCATCACTAATATCAACCTCAAGCTCCTCTTCTTCCCCTTCACTAGTGGATTCAACTACCTTCTTATCTCTAGCTTTAAAAGGTGGAAGTTAAGCTTTACCTTTATCCCCTTGAGGGGCCCTAGCTTCACCAAATTTTAGTTTAGGCACCTTCTCCTTGGTGGCAGCTTTGGTCACTCCTTGCTCCTTCTTAGGCCATGTGTTAGTGGTCTTGGAAGATGATTGGCCCTAATTTGATGTTCCATAAGGTTTCCCATAGGATAGTCTCCTATTCTTCACTTGTCGTTCAATCTTGATCGCCTTTTGCACCATTTCTTGCAAATCCTCACATTGTCGTAATTCAAGTATGTCACTTATCTCTTTGTTCAACCCATGGAAAATCTTGCCATTGTGGCCTCCTCTTCATCACCCACTTGATTGCCCCTTATCATGGCAACTTTCATTTTTTTGTAATAAGCATCAACACTCTTAGAGCCATGAGTGAGCGTTTGAATCTTGTAGCCAAGGTCTCTTTGGTAATGCTTAGACACAAATCTCTTCTTCACATGTCTCTTCATCTCTTGCCAAGTTTCAATTGGTGGTGCTTCTTGTCTTCCCCTAGCTATTACTAGGTAATCCCACCAAATGATGGCATACTCCCAAAAACCAACAATTGCAGGTTTGACCTTCGTCGCCTCGGAGTAATTATGGCACTTAAATATCGATTCAACTCTTCTTTCACAATCCAAGTAGGCATTAGGGTCCTCTCCTAGATAGAAGGGTGGCACCATTAGCTTGATGCTCCCCAAGTTATTGTCAACTTTTTCCTCTCTTCTTTGCCTCCTTGGTCTATCATCGTCATAGAACTCATCAAATTCCTCATCATTTACACTTTCTTCTTCCTCATGATGTTCTTGGATGATCCTCCTTCTTGGTTGGACCCTTTGGTGATGTCCTCTACTTCTTCCCCTTTGAGGGATTTGGTTTCTCATAGGAGGAAGTGGAGGTGGTGTCTCCTAGGTGTCTATTCTCGCTTCGAATTGATCCATCCTAGTATTAAGATCTCTTTTTAATTCTCCAATGTTTGTGGAGAATTCCCTTGTCATGCTCTCCATTCTCTCCTCGATAGTAGATAGAACAACATTGTTTTCTCCCATCTTTGATGCTTGTGAAAATGGTGAAGCTCCGTGTGTCATAATATGCCTTCAAAGAACAATCAAGAAAAAGTGGGAAATTTTGTCCTCACGTATCTCTCGAGTATCACACTTTCAATTGGCTTTTTATCGCTATAATGAACTCTCCCCTATTGCCTTTTACCACTCTACTCTCTTTCAAGTTCTTAGTCAACTCAATTGGGCAATGCACACACTTAAAGTAAAGATGCCAAGTAATCCACACAAATCAATTCAATTTTTCAACAAAAGATCAACAATCACGAACCAAAGAGATAGAATTTCAAAGCTTAGGTTATTGTAAGATGAAAACAATTGATCATATTCTTGGAGTTCAAAGAAATTTTCTTAGAGGCATTTTATCAAACACCCAGAGGGCAATGAAAATATGATCCATTTGTCAATGAATTCAACAAACCCAATTCTCTTGATTTCAAATTTGTAAGATAATAGGCAACTCAATCACAATAGAACTTCAATTCAACTTCACAATCAATTTCAATGGAATTCAACAAGAAATATCACAATAGCATTCAACCTTGGTACTTTCTTTCTTGCTCTCTCTTTGTGCATGAGTTTATTTTATTTATTTTTGTAGAGATAGATGAACAAACTCAATAAATAGAATTTAGTCCTAGTTTTTGGTTTTAAGCTCAATTCCAACAAACACAAAGGATCACAAGAAGATACTGGGATGAATGTATAGGAAACAAATCATAAAACACATATATAAGATCATAGATTTCAAGAAATCAAAAATGACCTTAAACACTTAAACAAAGAAAGCAAATAAAGATAGGAAAATCTGAAGATGAAGAGCCCAGGAACTGATACCCAAAGATGATGTGATTTCTATTGAAATAAGTTCATTTTAAAAACACACCAACTTGAAGCTTTTTCCCAAGACTAACCTAGAGGTTCAAGTTAGTACAATGACCTATGATGTTTTTCAATCATCATCAACCATTGTCTTGATGTTGGTAGACAAATCAACACCCTAACCAAAGTGAAAAAAAGCCCTAGAGTAGTTAAACCAAAAACCCTAGGAGCGTTAAAGGAAGAATACTCAAAAAACAAGTTTGATTCGGAAAAGATTCTTGATTCCAAATGAAAGTTGTTTGTAGGTCAATGTGAAAGGCAAGATAAGGAGTTCATGTACTCCAAGGACATAACATGATCTATATATTTGTGCTAGGGATGAAAATACTAAACTATCCTTGAAACAAGCTTCAAATTACAAGGGGAATGGTTGAAAAGGGTGAAAATCGGACTAAGTCATGTCTCGCAGGGGGGCATTCGGCACCGAATGGAGGGCCAAATGCAACCCCAGATGCTCTCTGGAATGTAGCTGGATGTGTGTTCATTTGAGTGCTACGTAGGACAAGGAGCCTGATAGCCATTGTTTCCCTTTCGTCTTGTCTCCATTTTGCTTGTTTTTCTTGATGCAAATTTGATGTCCTCCTTCCAACTTTCCTATGGGACATTCTTGTTGTCTTTTCAAGTCTTTCAAGCCTTCAATTGTAGATAGACATATTCCATAGCATCTTGCCCCATTCATCATCATCAAGTTTAGCTTAATTAAAAAATGGCCTCAAAATCAAGTTGTTCTTCATCCTTAACTCCCTCATGCTTCTTCTTCCTTGACTCCCTCATCCACGTGATTGGTCACGTTGGCATTGATGGAGCTTGGTCACCATCAACTTGTCAGCCACTAGATAGTCAAATGGAGGTTGCGAATAGAATGTTTGGATCTTTATTGAGAGCCAATATCATGAAGAATTGGAAATCGTGGAAAGGATGCTTTCCTTTTATTGAATTTTCTAATAATAGATGTGCGTATTCTTCTATACATTTTTTTGCATTTGAATTGGGATCTAGTTTAAATCCTCTGACACCTTTGGATTTGACTCCTTTTCTTTTGAATGAAGCTCATAGTCTAATGGCAAAAGGAAGGCTGAAATGGTGAAACAAATGCATGCCAAGGCAAGAGAGAACATTCAAATACAAAATCAAAGATATGGTATGTAACATTTCAAAGATAGAAGGGAGATAACGTTCAATGTTGGTGATTGTTTGTGGATACATTTAAGAAAGTAGAGATTTCCTTAATGTAGAAGCACTAAGCTTGAGTCAAGAGGAGACAGACCATTCAAAAAAATAGAGAAAATCAATGAAAATGCTTACAAATTTGATCTTCAAGGTCAGTATCAAGTGAGTTCAATATTCAATGTTAGTAATCTTTCCCTTTTTGAAGTAGATGAAGCTGATTCGAGGACAAACCCTTTTGAGTTGAGATTTAATGATGGTGATCCAACTTCGAGATACCTTTTGGTAAAATGAGTAGATCAAGAGCTTCAAGGTTGAGACGAGCATTGACGCTATTTGTTCAAGGAAGAAAATATTTGCTTGATTTTTATGCCAACTTTGAGAAGATGTCATTTGATGTAGATGTGGGACCAAAGAAGCATTACACATCCTAAATGTTTAAGGCTTTAATAACAATGAGGAGGTGTTTTAAAATGAAGAACATGATCCAAAGGTCCATGGAAAAATAATTAAGAAAGCCACAAAAGAAGGCATGAAAGGATGGAGCAAGATGGGACCACATCAACTAGAATTCCATCCAACCGATTCACTAATCGGTGCCAGCCAACCCCTGATTCTCCCTCATTCTAGTAGCCTGGAAAGGCCAATCTACAGGCCTTAATCGGCCCCAACACCGATGCGATGACAGGTGCTGGTCAGGCCTTGCCAATGTTCCATCAATGCTATCTTCACTACTCAAACTTAGTTTCTTTTGGTTTTTCGTGACTTCTCTTGGTCATTTGAACTATTTTAAAAGGTTATTGAGGTAATTCGACGAGTATGAAGCTTTTCCCCAGACTTGATCAGCTAGACCAAACACGAGTATGAAGCTTTGCCCTAGACGATTACTAGATTTGGATGCTTGAACGTATATTGACCGGCTGCTGTTTCTCAAGCTTGAACAATATCTCAAAAAGGGTGACTCTACAAACAACCCAAGTTAAATTGTTTGATAAGTCAATAGTTCAATGAAAAACTAAAGAAGATGGAAAGTGCTCTCAAATCTCAAAATATATTGATAATAAACCTATTAAACTGATTAATGCAAAAGTCCTATTTATAACTATTACAAGATACCTAATTGAATTAAACTAATAATAAAGTCCTAAAAAAAACACTCTAGAATAATCTTCTAATTGAATTAGGAAAGTAAATTATTACAGGAGTAATTAAAGTAACTAAAAATAATTAAAAGATCTGGTTAAAATTGGATTTAACCAGTTTGAATAATTAGAACTGGACTTGATTTGCTAAAACTGATGCACCAAAGAATTTGATTCCAACCTGGACTGGATCAGCCATTATGCATCATGTAATGACTGAAGCATGAAGATGATTAATGACCAGTGCATGAAGAAGATTCCAACCAGTGAGGGAGCATTCAACATGTGTTTGAAATGTTTGATACATAGGTGCTCTCAATTGAAGAGTTGGTGCCTGAAGATCCCATTTGACTTGCGACGGTTATTTGAATCAGTGCTTTGGTGATTGACTGGTCGCCTATGTACACTCCAAGCTTGGAATTGGTACGACTTTGCTTAATTACCAATTTGCAACTCTGTTGGATCGACGGCTGGACCAATTCATCACAGAAATTACTATTTTGAATCTGTTTTGCTCCAAACTTAATATCCAAGCTTTACTTAATATAAGAAAATGTTTTATCTGCATGGAAATCACTTTTAATAATCTTTGGAGCCTCAAATTGAAGATCTTTTTCTTGTTCTTGAATCATCAATTTCCTTAGCTCATTTGTCCTTGAATGGACAATTAAATCTTCACTCCTGGCACTTCCTTGGACTCCATCATTTCCTACTTGTTAGACTATAAATAGTCTCTTATTTGTAATTTTGAATCCAACTTTTTAAATTGAGGGAATCAATTTCTTAGATCATACTTGATCTTTCGTAAGTTTATTAATGAACATTTCTAGGGTTCTTAAGAAACTTCGGAGGAGCTTATCATCTAATTTGATTTGGTTGTTAAATTGCCATCGAAATTAATTAGGATGGTTAATTGTTGTATTAAAAATAAGAGGTCAATCTAATTTAAGCTTGAATCACTTTATGAGTCTTGGGAACTCTACTTCTATTTGATGTAATTGAGAGTTGGGCCTATAGATTGAAAAACTTTAACTCAAGATCACATCACATAGCATTCGTCTCTTTATTATTTTGCCTTCCTTCATTTAGCTTATTCCTTCAAAATCCTAAAATTTTGGCACAAGAACACCAGAAAAGAATGGTAGAGGTTAGAAGTAGAAATCAAGGCCTCTTTGTATGTCCAAGCCAAAAACTCCTATTCTCTCCTTCGTTTTCACAAACGCTCTCTTTTTCTACACTCAAATGTTTTGCCTCAATGATACTCATTTCTTTTTCACTCTCACTTTCATTTTGCCTCTCAACATTTTTTTCACTCTTATGCTCTTATTTTTCTATTCTCTTATTCTTCTTTGATCACAACTGGACTCTATTCTTTTCATCCATAGAAGTCCTTCGTTCGAAGGAACGCTTCCATTTATCTGTTCAATTTCATTTGTTCTCTTTAGATCACTCATGGTGACATTGAGATAAGATGTACCCCTTTTCTACCCTTCTTCAAGGCATACTTTCTCTTTGAGGCTATCTATTGTGGCTTCTCTATGAACTAGCCATGGAATACCCAACAACAAATGTCCCTCTTTCATAGGTACCACATCAAATAATGCTTCATCCTCATATTTCCCAATAGAAAACGGAATCATAATTTGCTTTTCAACCATAAATCTCCCATTCTCAATCATCTTTTGTAGCTTGTAAGGTTTTGGATGGTTTACGCACTTAAGTCAAAACCTATCAACCATATATTAACTTGCCATGTCCGCATTTCTTTCTCTATTGATTTCCATGTCACATGGTCTCTCATAAATCATACTTCTCAAAAGGAATGAAATATCTTCATGATCGCCCTCTTCATGAAGTTTCATATATTCATCAACTTTCTTCACTAAAGTTGGAGTCTCTTAAATATGCACCTTTTCAACAACTTCTTGAGGTGGGGTCTCTTCAATTTCCATTTCATTTGTGGTTGTGGTATCTTCCATCTTCAGTACCATTTTCTCCCATGTTGGACAATAAGACGTTTGATGGCCATATTCATTACACTTGAAGCATTTGTAGACTTCACTTCTAGACTATTGTGCTAGTGTCTTAGTCATATCACCTAGCCTAGCTTCCACCTCTTGCTGCTTGGGATTGGTTTTCTCTACACTTGAATAAGCAACTTGCACCTTGGATAATGAAGAAGTACCGTCTCTTGAACTCCCATAAGAATTTCCAGATGTAGACTTCCTTCCCTTCAAGTGTCTTTCAACTTGGATATCCATATGTACCATATCCTCAGGACAATCATAGTGATGTTGTTCACATCCTTTCTAAATTAATTTTTTTAAAACCAAATAGAAATTTAATCATTATCACTTCTTTTCTCTTTTCTATGTTAGTTCTCTCCAATGCAATTTTCAACTCTTCATGGTACTCATTTACACTCTTGAAACCTTGAGTAACATTTTTGTAGTATAGGTTCTGTAGATTTCTTTTCCTCATAATCTTTTTCAATCCTTCCCATGTAGTAATAGGTGTTCCATCCCAATATTTTTTGAGATTTCAAAATTTGTTCCCACCAAGCTATAGCATGACCTTCTAAACCTTCAACAACTAACTCCATCTTTACTTCTTCGAAGTTGTCATGATTGTCAAGCACAAGTTCTACTTGTCTCTCTGATGTGATCACAAGTTTAAGTTTCTCATTATCTTGGCCCAACTCATGAACAATCAAATAGAGATTCAAATCCCAAGACTCATCAAATGATTGAAGTTAGTACCAGTGAAACTAATGTCTTCCAATATGATCTAATGCTTTGAATTAGTTCAATTCAATTCAATTACCCTAGCAAAGCATTGAAAGACTCAGTTAGACAAAGAAACTTAAAAGATTTTTTAGAAGAACACTCGAGAAAGGTGAGTTTGATCCATACGGATTCTTTCAAAGTAATTTAAGTGAAGGGGAATCGGATCCTGAATCCACTAGGAAATGAATCCGGAGTCCCAGGATTTCAAAAAATTTTCTCTCACATTGGAGTTTGAGAACGATACCTGGTTTGAAGATTTGCGGAGATCTTGTCCTGCGGAATG
>JAOXNR010053428.1:0-14244 GCA_028571225.1 Parsonsia alboflavescens
TAAAGGGCCAAGATAATTATTTTGGGTCCATGATCCAATAAATAATTATTAGACCTTTAATTAAATTGAGGCTTATTCGGTTATGGCCCATAGAAGCCCAACTTCCAATTATTTTATTTTATTATTATTTATGTCCTATTATTTCCAAGAATTAGGTTTAACATTCAAAACCCTACTTTCAAAACAGAGGCGATTTTCTAAAATGAAAATTCCAGTATGTATGTTTTGTCTTATTTCACAGCCGCCACTCCACAAGATAAGATTCCTCTTTTCCTATTCCCATCTGTTCATCCAGATTGTTCATAGGGAATAGATTAGAAGACTTTAAGTCTAGTAGATCTCGATCGACTTATTAGACAAATCTGCAGTTTCAAACAAGGAAAGGTATGTTTCTCTCATGTGTGTAAATGATTTTTCTTTTTGGGATTTGGATCTTGTTTCTCTGTAGATTCGAGGTAAATTTCCCTTTCAGTTCAAGTGGATGAGGAGAAAATTAAAGCAATCAAGGAATGTCCTACAACTAAAAGTGCTAATGAGGTAAGAAGTTTCCTTGGGTTGGCTTCATTCTATCGGAGGTTTGTACCTAACTTTAGTACTTTGCAGCCCCTCTTATGGAAATGATTGAGTTGAAGGGTAAGTTTAGTGGGAGTGTGAACTAGAAAAGGCTTTTCAATTGCTAAAATCCAAGCTTGCAAGGTCCCCTATCCTTTCTCTCCCTGATTTCTCTAAGGTCTTTGAAATTGATTGTGATGCTTCGAGGGTGGGTATAGGAGCGGTATTGATGCAAGGGGATAAACCTATAGCCAACTTTAGTAAGAAATTAAATGGGGCTACCTTGAATTATTCTACCTATGAAAAGGAGCAATTTGTTTTGGTTAGGTCCTTAAGAAATTGGCAACACTACCTTTGGCCAAGGTAGTTCATGATACACATCAACCATGAGTCTCTAAAGCATTAGAAAAGGCAAACCAAGCTAAGCAAGAGGCATGCCAAATCGGTGGAGTATATCGAGACGTGTCCCTACATTTTCGAATATAAACAACATAAAGAAAATATGGTAGTTGATGCACTCTCAAGGAGGTATACTTTGCTTTCTACTCTTGACTCCAAATTACTTGGCTTTGAGTTTATGAAGAAATTGTATGTTAATGATGATGATTTTAAAGATTTGTATCTTGCTTGTGAAAAAGTTGTTTGTGACAGGTTTTATGTGCATGATGGTTATTTGTTTAGAGAAAGTAGATTATGTGTGCCTAAATGTTCTGTGAGGAGATTATTTGTTGTTGAAAGTCATGGGGTGGCTCAATGGGTTATTTTGGCATCTCTAAAACTCTGAGTATTTTGCAAGAACATTTTTATTGTCCAAATATGAAAACGGATGTTGAGAAAATTCGTTCTAGTTGCATTGGGTGCAAAAAGACTAAATCAACAATTAAGCTACTTGGACTTTATATGCCTTTGCCCATTCCTAGTGCACCTTGGGTGGATATTTCTATGGATTTTGTGTTGGGATTGCCTAGATCAAGTAGGGGTAAGGATTCTATCTTTATATTTGTTGATAGGTTCTCTAAGATGGCTCATTTCGTTACTTGTGCTAAGAGTGATGATGCTCATCATGTAGCTGACTTGTTCTTTAAAGAAATTGTGTGCTTGCATGGAATCCCTAGGACAATTGTTAGTGATAGGGATACCAAATTTCAAAGTCATTTTTGGAAGGTGTTGTGGGGTAAACTTGGGACCAAATTGCTATTTTCTACCACTTGTCACCCACATACCGATGCCCATATGGAAGTGATTAACAGAACTTCGGGGACTTTGTTAAGCTCTATAATCAAAAGAAACTGGAAATATTGGGAGGATTGCTTGCCATTCATTGAATTTGCTTATAATAGATGCATACATTCCTCTACTCATCACAATCCTTTTGAGTTGGTATATGGTGCCTTTGCCTTTAAATGAGATACATAGTCTAGATAGAAAGAAGAAGGTGGAATTGATAACGAGCATGCATGCTAAGATAAGGGATAAAATCAATGCACAAAACCAAAAGTATGACAAGCAACATAACAAGGGAAGGAAGGCCATGAACTTTGAATTTGGTAATTGGGTTTGGGTACATTTCTGGAAGGAACGTTTTCCACACGTCCGAAAGTCCAAGCTTGATCCATGAGGACATGGTCCCATCCAAGTCCTAAGAAAGATCAATGACCATGCTTACAAGTTCGATCTTCCGAGTAAGCATCAAATTAGTGGCACTTTCAACATTAGTGACTTGTCTCCCGCTGATATAGATGATGGCGATTCGAGGATGAATCCTTTCAAAGATGGGGGGTGATGGAGACCAAGCTCCATCAATGCCATCAAGACCAATCACAAGGATGAGAGCATCATTAGATGAAGAATGCCTTGATGACAACAACTTGATTTTGAAGTCATCATCATGGAGACATAGCTTGATGAAGAACACACAAGGAAGCATTATAACTTGTGGGTGATTCAAGGCCTTGAGGATGATGATGGGAGGATTCTAAATGAAGAGCAAGGCATTGGGGACCTTAAAGGTGAAGTTGGGAAGCCTAGGAAGGCTTGGAGTGAAGTTAGCATGATGCAAAATGAGTTTGGCACAGAGAGAGCACTGAATGGCTTGAACAAAGGCCATCCGGCCCTCTGCGATGAAGCATCTGGCACTAGATGGGAGCATCGGATCCTCACTGGAAATTTCCAGTAGTAATCTGGCCCTCCCATCCAGTGTTACAACTTTCCAAGCTGGCACCGGATCAGGCCAACTCTACACACCCATATGCAATGTTTTCCCAAATTTTATTGACTTTCCTTCATTCTTTTCGATCTTATATATAGTCTCTTATATGTAATTGGAAGAAATCTTTTGACAAACAACTATTCCATTGGAATCAATCCAAATTCAAGATCAAACTTGTTCTTTTTATGAGTATTCTTAGAATTCCTCTTAAGGTTCTTAGTCCACTACACCCTGGGCTTTCAACAAGTTGGTTGTTGTAGATTATCCTACAAAGCTCAACCTAATCCCCCACACAAATCTTTTATGAGTCCTTTCATTATACTTTGATTGATTTCTTGCTTGTGTGAACATTAAAACCTTCAGCCTTCAAGGAATCACATCAGAGTCTCTCTATGAAATAGAGCAGTTTCCAAGCTCCATGGCCTCATCCAACATCATTTACAAGGACAAAAAGGCATTTTAGATTTTGAAAAGAACCAATAATGCTACTTCAAAACATAGTTAGCAAAGCTCTATACAACTCTTCATCTCAAAGGCATAATGCTACTTCAAAACATAGTTAGCAAAGTTCTATACAACTCTTCTGAAATATAACAAAGCTTCAACATCTATATAACTAAACAATCCTTAATTTTTAATAATATAAATATTTTTAAAGAAAAAAATATCAAATTTCTCATGCTCTAAAACAAAATGGGTCGTAGGCCATTGTTCCATGAAGAACATACTTGTTGGAAGGTTTCTGCTTCCACAGTGAAGAGCTTTGAAACAATCGACTCCAACAATTCAATGGGAAGATCGGCTATATTTCTTCTTCTTCTTCTTCTGTAGTCATGAAATCGGTATATATAGAGAGACTGTGGTCAAAGGATTTTCTAATTCTAAAAGAATAAGGATTTAATTAAATCCAAAAGCGAATAGCAAACATTGTTTAATATCTGAATAAGCAAGAGCCTTTTCCTTTATACATGTTTAACAATTCCTTCATGTTCTTTTGTTACCTTTTTGCTAACCCGCCACTTCCAGTACATAAATTTAATAGAACCCAATCTATAGGTGGAAAAAAAATTAGGACAAACACAATTAACTCACAGAGAGGATGAACATAAGACCTTGAGGACTATAGAAGCAAATTTACACACAAACTTAGGATTTAAGCTCAATAACACCAAAATCAGTCCAGATAATAATCATCGACATTGAGCCCTATTTTCTTAATTCAACAACACATCAAAATATAAAAGCGAGAGGGTTGTTTTTTAGTTAAGACTCACGTCACAATCAGTCTCTGGAAGTCCAATTTCAAAGAACGTCCACTTCTACTAGCGTCGCAGTAGCTATTTATTCCTCTATTCTCTGATAATCATCCTCGTTCTTGAAGTCCTTCTTAACCCTCCACGAGCTTTGCCTTGATATCCTTCTCTATTAGTTGAAATTTTTAATAGTTGGGGGTCTCTAGAGTGATTTCTAGAACTGATGGGTTAGGTGCTATGAATTTTCACTTGGTGCTTGAGAAGTTTCAGCTCTCTCGAAGCCGATGATGACAATGTGAGTGTGAGAACCAACACTTAGTGAAAATATATCTCTTTCCCCCTTTACCGGCAATGAAATCCAGTCTCTTTTTTAAGTTGATTGAAAAAAAAAGTACTTAATTTCTACTATACTAATAAATATAAATATATATTTCCTTGTTTCTTGTAAAATTTAATTTTATAAATATCAAACTCTAAAATAAATATGTAAAAAAATAATACAATTGGTTTATTTGTGTAGAGTATACTCTCAAATTCAATAAAAATAAGTGAATAGATCATGATGACTGTCTTAAGTATATAACATGTTTTTGAAGTGTAGCAAATTAAAAAATTATATAATTTATTAATATTTAATACTGGACTTATATTGATAAACTTCTCTAATTAATGATTAAGATCCATCTACATTTATATATAAGTTCTCTAATTAACATTGTTTAATTATTCACCAATTACCATGATTAAAGTTGTCTTCTTCATACTATTTGCTGAACCTTTAAACTTATTTAATGTTTCCCAAAAGATCCTAATGCTACAGCATTGTTCATAGGGCACTATTCATCATTGGAGTACTGTTCATGGGCTTGGAATGAGCTCAATTTTGACAGGGCAACTGGAAACTTGCCAAGCAGCAAGACTCATAGCTTTGATGTGATGTAAGGCCTTTTTTGGCCATCCAAGATAGTTTTGATGGACTTTCGGGCATTTTTATGTTTTTAGGGGTATTTTCGTAATTTTGTTGTTTGTTATTTACGAATCGAATTAGGTTTCTTTTAATTAATTCCGATTAGGATTCTTTTTGTTAATTCCTATTAGGATTAGGTTAAGTTTTAGGTCATATATTTCGCATTTGTCTTCGAATACAAACAAGCTTTTGATTATTGATAATTTTCGACTTTGATCATTTTCTCAAAAACTAGAGAGTTTTCACAAATTTTCAGCTTTTCTTTCTATTTACCAGTTTTTTCGATATTGTTTTTGCATCAGTTGGTATTAGAGCACAGGTTGCTTGAATCAATGGCTGAACAAATTCGTGCTAGTGTTCGTGGACGGCATCTTGCTAGAAGGGGACGTGGAGTCGTTCCTGAGGAAGATGAACCGTGTCATCAATGAGACCTGCAGGAAATCAAAATAAAAAACTCAAGTCAAAGAAGACGGATTCGAGACTTGGAGTCGCAATCGGCAGAGGCGTGCTTGGATGTTCAATCCGAGGTAGGGGTGGAATCGGAGGTTGAGTCTGACGATGAGGAGGAAGATGTCAACCCGTTTGCGACATTGAACCCGGGGCGGCATAACCTGCTGGAATGATAAGGGCGACAACAATCTTCTTTCCAGAATTTCGGCATGAATATCGAGATTCCCGATTTTGAAGGTAGGGTGCATCCTAATGAATTTATAGATTGGTTACATACTATTGAGCGAATTTTCAATTTTTGAGATTTGATGGAAGAACAGAAGGTTAAGATTGTGGCGATTAAATTAAGAAAGCATGCTTCGATTTGGTGGGAATTTGTTAAGAAGCAATGCGCGAGAGAAGGGAAGTCGAAAATTCCGACTTGGGATAAGATGAAGAAACTACTGCAGAAAAAGTTAATGCCGACTCACTATCGGCAAGAGGCAATTATTGAATACCATTTCGTTAGGCATCAAGATTTGTCGGTGGAGCAGTACATTGCGGAATTTGATGAGTTAGGCATTGGTGTGTGACGTCGCCGAAGAAGACGAGCAGATTGTGGCACGATTTCTGGCCGGTTTGAAGTTCGAGATTGCTGATGTATTTCAACTGCAACAATATTGGACATCTGATGATGTTTGTAGATTGGCCCTGAAGGTCGAGGGGCAACTTAGACGGCAGAGTAGCGGTTTGGGATCTAGGGTTCCGAACAGATTTCAGGACAACCCTATCGAACAATCCTTTTCAGTTGCGTCTGTGAATAGAGGAGACAAGGGTAGGTCGGTAGTTAAGGACAGACAGCACAACGGAACTGGCAAAGCGGCGACGGTGGTGGCAGCTAAGCACCTTGTTAAATGTTAGGGTATTGGCTACTTTGCGGCAGACTGCCCAAACAGGCAAGTCGTGACACTTAGCGAGGAGGTCCTTGAGCCGGTGTTTGATGAGCATAAAGAGGAGCCTGATAACGCACAGAATGAGGAGGATATTATGTATGAGGATTCAGGAGAGTCACTAGTGATTAGGCGAGTACTACGCATGGCTGCAGCGAGAGATGAGCTATGGTTGCGGTATAAGATCTTTCATACCCGAGGGATGGTTTGCAACATGATCATTGAAGGCAGTAGTTATGAGAATGTGGTTTCCACGATGATAGTAGAGAAATTTGGATTGGAAACAATTGAAGACCCGTAGCCGTACAAATTGTTGTGGTTGAAGAAGGGTAATGAGGTAAAAGTCAACAAACCGTGCTTGGTTCGATTTTCGATTGGGAAAAAAATATATGCACGAGGTTTGGTGTGATGTTGTTCCTATGGATGCTTGTCACATGATGGATTTCGAAACACAAATTCCTTCAGCAATGATGGCGAAAATATCACATTAGGTCCTTCGGATTTGAGGAAGAAGGCATCAAGGAATTGCTGTCTGGAATGGAATTTTGTGGGGAGACGAGGAAAGCGACTAAAAATTTTACGTTGATTGTTCTGTAACAACATGAAGATCAGTCAAAGCTTCCTGAGCAGATTAGTCCATTACCGGATCATAGTTAGTTTAGTTCGGGTGTTGAGGAAAGTGCTAGACAGATCAAGAAGCTCCATTCTCAAGATTGTGTGCAGATTAAACGGCGGAATTTACAGTCTAAACAACGAATTGGTAAACATCGGAGGAAGGTTGTGTTCAAGGAAGGTGATCTAGTTTGGAATCGACATAGAAAGGAGAGGTTTCGAGCAACTAGATTTGACAAATTGCAGCTGTACGCAGAAAGGCCATTCAAAGTGTTGAAGCGGATTAATGACAATGCCTACAAGATTGATTTGCCAAGCAACTACAATGTGTCGGGAACTTTCAGTGTTGTTGATCTGTCACCTTATCAGTCTAAGGATGAGGAAGATTTAGCAGATGATGTAATTGGCGAGAACGAGTCAGATTTGAGGGTGAATCTTTTTCCCAGTGGGGGAGAATGATGCCGGAGCACTTTTCACGGGGCACTATTCATCATCGAAGTTCTGTTCATGGGGCACTGTTCATTACAAGGAATGGGCTCAAATTTGACAGGATAATTGGAAATGGGCCAAGGAGCAAGACTCACAACTTTGTTGTGACCTAAGCCTTTTTTTGGCCATCCGAGATTGTCTTGATGGACTTTCGGGCATTTTTATGTTTTTAGGGGTATTTTCATAATTTTATTATTTGTTATTTCCGAATCAAATTAGGTTTCTTTTTATTAATTCCGATTCAAATTCTTTTTATTAATTCGGATTGGGGATTAGGTTAGGTTTTAAGTTATATATTTAGCGTTTGTCTTCAAATACAAACGAGCTTTTGATTATTGATAATTTTCGACTTTGGTCGTTTTCTCGAAAACTAGAGAGTTTTCACAAATTTCCAGCCTTTCTTTCTGTTTATCAGTTTTTTGATATTGTTCTTGCATCATATCCTTTAATGGATAATTAATTCTCGTGTCAAATGTCTTTTATATCCAATGAGTGTACCTATTTTCAACAACATATTTGAATCATCTACCAAATTTAATAACTAAAGAAGTTGGATTTCATAGTGTGTAAACATGTACATGCTTAACATTGGAATGTTCACTGAATTTGGCTCTATAATTAAGGGAAGTAATATATGCAAGGGTATGTTTTCCCTAATCTCTATCCAAAAACCATTACAAGAGGGCTCAACCCCTATAATAGTCTACAACTCTACAATGGTTGTCGCGGTTGTAAAGAAGGGTAGACTTGAGGGGGTGGTAATTAGGAAGTATATTCTTAATATGCACAAAAATACACTTTCCCTCCCCCAATTTCATACTCCCTATCAAACCAAGACTTCCTATGGTGTCTTTTTTCGGACACAAACCAAAATCAACTCAAACTCTCAAACTTTCCCTTTCTCCTTATAGCTTCTTCTCAATTCCCTACCTTCCCTACTCTCACACACTCACACACAGCAGCTCACAAATTCCATTCCTGTCTGGTCATCTCTTCCAAAACCCTTGAACTACACCGCGCCTCCTCTCCCTAGTGCCACTTCCGTAGCAGAAGCCAAAGTCGCCACCACCGCGAGATCAGGTAAGTGGAATAATGGTTCCTAGGTTTTCAATTTTAGATTTCTTTATTCTAGAATAACTATCAGTGACAGATCTGTTTTTAGCTTCTTCGAATTCCTATCTTACCTTTATTTGGTTTAATTTGTTAATTTAATAGGTTGCTGGATGTGAATTGTGGAGGTTGGTTTGATTTGCGCTCGATGAATCGGGTTTCTATTAAGCCATGAATGGTTTTGGACCTTTGGAAAGTATGAAATAATTTACTTAGAATATAATATTGTGTCTCTGAGAAGGGTTTAAAACTGCTTAAATTTGTTTTCTATTACCTTGCAAAATTTGTCTATCAAGCAATTCAACAACTTAAAAGTTTCCTCTTTATATTTTATTCTTTAATGCTTGTCCTAAGAAGACCTAGAATGAGTGTAATAAAAGTTATTTATGTTTCCTTTTTTTCTCCCCAAATGGATCACCAGTAGCTATTTTCTAATTCTACTAGTCTCTCGAGAAGTTCCTCATATATTCTACTCTACATATCATATTCTATTAGTCACCCACTTGAAAACCGATTGTTATCTAGAGGAGATAAGTGATCTTTATATAGAAAAGTGTTGGTATTCTAGCAAAAGCAGTGGCATTCCCAACATGTCCATCAAGTACATTTGCACGTGGAGCCATTATCTTGCCCTATCAATCAGCGCTTGATGACTTATTAAACATCTTGGTGCATGTGTGTTGATTGTTGGGTAATCAACAAGATAATGGTATAATAACTCTTCCTTATCCCTAGACCTGATGACATGTTGGATGAATTGATTGGTAGTAAGTGTTTTTCAAAGATTGATTTAAAAAGTGGGTACCATCAAATAAGAATGAAAGAGGGAGATAAATGGAAAACGACTTTAAAGACTAAGCATGGTTTATATGAATGACTTGCTATGCCTTTTGGTCTTACTAATGCTCCTAGTACCTTTATGAGATTGATTAATCATGTGCTTAGGGATTGCATTTGGTAGATTTGTTGTGATACATTTTGATAACATCTTAGTCTATAGCAAGGAATGTTGATGAGTATATTGATCATTTGACATTTGTCTTTGACGTGCCTAGGAGAGAATGATTGTATGCTAGCATGAAGAAATATTCTTTTTGCTTTGATAAAGTAACATTTTTTGGATATATTGTCTCTTAGATGGGAAAAAAGTGAAAGCTCTCAAGCAATAGCTAACTCCTAAAAGTGTAAGTGAGGTCAAGAGTTTCCATGGGTTGGCATCATTCTATCAGAGCTCCTTGAGGAATTGGCAACACTATCTTTGGCCAAGGGAGTTTTTAATTGACACTGGACATGAATCCCTAAAGTATTTGAAGGGTCAAACAAAACTAATCAAAAGACATGCCAAATGGGTAGAGTTCATTGAGATGTTTCCCTTTGTCATCAAATACAAACGAGATAAAGAGAATGTTGTAGCGGATGCACTCTCAAGGAGGTACACTTTGATCTCTACTCTTGAGGCAAATTTTCTTGGTTTTGAGCTAATCAAAGAGTTGTATGTTGAAGATTATGATTTCAAGTATGTGTTTATAGCTTGTGAGAAAGGTGTTGGTGACAAGTTTTATGTGCATGATGGCTATTTGTTTAAAGAAGATAAATTATGTACAAATAAGATAAATTATGTGTGCTTAAATGTTCTTTGAGGAAGTTGTTTGTCAATGAAATTCATGGCGGCCTGATGAGTCATTTTGGTATCTCTAAAACTTTGGATATCTTGCAAGAAAAGTTTTTAAACTCGAAAGTTCCCATAAAATAGTTCGACGTCATGCAAACTCAACTTTTAAACTTGTAGAGTTTATGTGCTGCTAAATTTATATATATTATATTATATATGTATTAAATAATTAGTGTACTATTGAATAAAAAAATACACTAATAATTATATAACAAATCATATCAAACTACCAAAGTTCAAAGTTCCAGTTCCTGCAACTCCTCCTTTGCCACCAAGCACCTTGGTTTTTCAAAGATTGGTTCTTTTTAGTGAATTTCTTTGTTTGAAACTTAGAAGAAAGAGTTGAGGACTTGGGATTTAAAGTTTTGACTTAGAAGTAGAAGAATAAATATGAGATTTGGAGAAGAGAGGTAAAGGTTTTGATGAATCGGTTATGGGTGGATTGAAAATAAACCTAGAATTTGGTGGAATTTTAGAATAGAAATGGTTCGGTTACTGGCAAATTTAATGAGTTAGAGTTCTTTAAATAAAATTTGGGATTTTTCTAGACTCGATAGAATTGATTGATTTCACTGTGTTTACCAAGTCAACTAGTACATTGATCGATTTTTTCTTAGTTTTGATTTTGAAACAATTCGACACGGTAACATGTAGTATACTCATAAACTTGAAAGAGTTTACTTGTTAACTCAAGATTTTAACAACTTGCTTGCAAGGATATTTCTCTTGACCTCATATGAAAAGATATGTTGTGAAGGTTTGTGAAAATTGCATTATTTGTAAGAAAGCCAAATCTACTCTTAAATCACGTAGTCTTTCTATGCCTTTGCCTATACCTAATGTTCCTTAGGAAGATATGTCTTGAGACTTTGTGCTTGGTTTTCCTAGGATTAGAAGAGGTAAAGATTTAATTCTTGTGGTACTTGATAGATTTTCAAAGAAGGCTAACCTCATTGCATGCTCTAAAGTTGATGATGCTCATAATGTGGCTCACTTGTCCTTTAAAGAAGTTGTTAGATTATATGGCATGCCTAGAACCATTGAGAGTGATAAAGACCAAAGTTTTTGAGTTTCTTTTGGAAGGTTCTTTGAATTAAATTAGGAACTAAGTTGTTATTTTCTACCATATGTCACCCCCAAACATATGGATAAACAAGGGTAATTAATGGGAACTTGGAAACTATGCCTAGAGCCATAATCAAAAGGAAGAAACAAGTTGAACATTGGTTAACCTTGATTTTTTAAAATACAACTCTGATTATAACAAGTTAAAAACTTTCTCTTTTCCTTTTTTTTTCTTCTTTTTTGGTACCTATAGTATGGAAGGATTTCTCTCTCCTTTGTTTTATGTATTTTTCAAAATTTGTAAAGGGATTGATTTTATATGCTATTGTAAAATGTGCAAATTAACCATACTTGTTCAGCTAAATCTGGAGAAGATTTTAAATAGGATATTAAAATAAAAAAAAAAATCTGTAAAATGGACTAAAAATGAAAAAATACCTTTATACGATAGCTTAAAATTATTACATGCGAATGCACAAAATCACTATAAAATGGATTGCAGAAATAAACTATGGAATGAAGTTTTTCAATGAAGAAAATTTTATTTTTTAAAATTTTCAATAAAGAAAAATTTATGGAATGATGTTATTCAATTAAAATATATATATATATATATATATATATATATACGCTAAAAGAAAGAAGTAAACGTAAACTAATAATCATATACTCTAATGAACTAAAAAACAATACAAAAAATATTACCAAATAAAAATTTAAATTTGTAATTGAAAAAATAATTTAACAATATGTATAAATTAGATGTTTTAAAAAAAAAGATATAAACAAACTCGGTTGAAAAAATGCTAATTAATTAACATTAAATATACTCAATCCAAAATTACATATTCTTAGTTGGAAAAAAACCTAAACAGTTTATTTAAGTTTCTGATCATTTGAATCCTTAGAATTTAGTGGAGATCATTGTGGCTTTCTTTAAAATAAAATTTATTTTAAACAATGAAACATCAACTAGTCAAAAAAGAAATAGGGAGATGTCATCTATTAATTATCAATTGGCTTGCTTCTTCAGTTTTCTTTATCTCCATTGTTCCACAAATCATTTTTTACCCAAAACTAAACCTCTCAAATGATTAAAAAAATGAATTTAATTATTCTATAAATGCCATGTAACTAATTGATTTTAGATTTATTAAAATAGTATAAAAGAAAACATGAAAACGAAATGGATTTAGAAATTTCGTCCTTCTTTTTCTTCTAATTTTCACCTTATTTTTAATTTTCTAAAAGTGAAAACTGGTTGGGCAATGCAACCAATAGGAATGGTAGGAAAGGGTAAGGCACCCAATGACCTCTATTATCTTCTTTGGAAAGTTATTTCGTTTACTTTAGCAAGCATGCATGGTACATATATTTTGTGAGGCAATTCAAGTTGTCGATTCTTTCGCAGTTGAATTGGAAGAATCTTAACACTTTTCAAATGTATGGTCGATACCCAAGGGATTGCCTCCATTAAGAAGGCTAGTTAATTCATTCTCACCTTGTCATTTTTCTTGTACCGCAAGTAATGGATTTTTTTTTCCAGCATCTCATCATATCTCCCTTGATTTTTTTAATTTCTTTTTTCTTTTTTCTTTTTCACCAATGGGTAGCTATAAGTCCATGCTAAATCCCCCACTATTCAGACTTTATTTTAAAAGATTCTCCATTCGTCACTAAACACGAGTTACTTGTCGTCATTTTGTAAAAATTAAGATATTTTTTTTCCTAAAATGTCCTATCACCACCGTTTCAAAAATTTCAACATCATTTCAGTCATTAGACGGATAATATAGGAAAAAAAAATACCATCAAATACCAAATTAGCTAACAACAATGACTTCTACTTAGTGACTAGAAAAGTTGGTTAGAATAATTTATATTTAGTGACAGAGGGAGAAATATATTATTTATCCCACAATATAAGTCGTTTTAATTAACTATTTTATTTATCCAACAATGTAACTCGTTTTGTAATTATTAATGCATAATTATGATTTGATTTTCTTTTCATACGTACTCTCTATTAATTTTTACTTTCATTTATTGTATAGGAATGAATTTATGTCTATTAATAAGAAAGGATTGGAATATTTTTTATGTAACCTAATTGTATTTAAGAATCTTTGATGGACTCGAAATGAAAGTTAATAACTTAAATATCATGGGAATGGTTGTAATAAGAAAAATAAGGTTTGTGTTTAGATCTTGTAATGTCCCACCCTAAGCTGCTCCCTAGATAGAGAACGTTAAGAAAAGTCTCTAGTAGATATATTTAGAATCTAAGTCTATTCAGCAATGTGAAAACCTGGAGAAAGATAAAACCAAGCAAAGAATAGCACCAAATGAAAAATAAACTAGTGAATACCTCTCGCTTGGATAAAATATTTTTCTTCTCTTGTGTCTCCAATAGAAAATCACAGCTGTATAAAAGTCTAATTCAAATAAAGAAAGAGGAAGGAGCGTGAATGATTGATTCATTGATCAAGCAGCTGCTCCAATTGGCTCACCAACCCTGAGTCTGGAGGATCCATATAGCGTTTCCTCAAATCGAATGATCTCATTCTTGGATCCGTACGCCACTTGGGTCCTCTCATCAAGATTCTTAATAACCTTGTCCAACACAGATTGCTTCCCATCACTACTGTATCCACCAGCTTTTTCGATCAAGAATCCCAACGGAGCCACCTCAAATAGCAGTCTCAGCTTGGCCTTGGCAGATGGGGATACCACATTCGTAAATATGCCCTTTTCTTTTACGATTATCTACCAAAAACAAATTAAATTTCCAAATTATTATAAGAATATTCTTGAATTTATACAAATTTAGTGTCTGTACCTGGTTCACATCTGGCACCATTCCTCCGGTGTATCTCAACGTGTATTTCTCTCTAACATAGTAGTCGATGAGCTGTACTTATTGGGGAAAAAAGGGG
>JAOXNR010053429.1:0-14243 GCA_028571225.1 Parsonsia alboflavescens
TCAGATTATGAGTGACCTTGGGTTTGGATAGATGGATGTTGAAATTCCAGCCATAATTCAAGAGATTCACATCATCTGGTTTACAATTTCCCATTTATTATGTAAGCTATTTGCTCTGAAGTCCCGAAGTTAGATATTTGCACCTTGAAAATTTGTTGTACCTCATAGTGATTACATCAAGGAAGCTAAATTCATATTTTGAAGCTTACATGATAAGAGTGTTAACCAATTTACCTCTAAAACAAACTCTAGCAAAACCTGAGCTATCGGGCAGGACAATGAAGTGGTCTCTTGAGCTCTCGGGATATCAAATTGAATTTGAGACAAGGAAAGCAATTAAAGCTCAAGCTCTCTCAGACTTTGTAGAAGAATGCACAAGGGTTCCACTGGAAGTCAAAAGCACCTATGATGGTAACTTCTGGACCATGTATACAGATGGTTCCACAAAAAAAGAAAATTCAGGTGCGAGGATAGTACTGATTAGTCGTAAGGGAGTGAGAACCCTTTACTCTATGAAGTACAACTTCCCAACCAAGAATAATGAATCCGAATATGAAGCTCTCTTAGCAGGTCTAAGAGC
The DNA here is from genome assembly GCA_028571225.1 of Parsonsia alboflavescens. Lineage (NCBI taxonomy): Eukaryota > Viridiplantae > Streptophyta > Magnoliopsida > Gentianales > Apocynaceae > Parsonsia > Parsonsia alboflavescens. The sequence continues at coordinate 581 of JAOXNR010053429.1, forward strand.
TCTCAAAGTGCAAAAATTGCATGTTAAAATTGATTCGTAGGTTATCGCCAGCCATTGCTAGCCAAGTTGCTAGAGAATACGAAGCCAGAGAGGACAACATGATTGAATAACTCAGAAGAGTAAGGGATATCACATCTAAACTTGAGCATTTCCTCATCAAGCAAATACCCAGAGAGAAAAATGCGAAGGCAGACACACAATCTAAAGTCTACCGAGAAATAGTCAAGACAAATGCAAAGCTACTGGTAGAACAATTGTACTCTCCCAACAAAAACCAATACGAGAACTTGGTTATAGAGGGTCAAGCAAACTGGAGATATCCAATCTACAAATTCCTTAAGGATGGCGACCTTCCACAGGACCCCAAAGAAGCTCGGCAAGTACTAAGATGGTCACCTCACTACGTCCTAATAGGATATGACGAGGTATAAAGGAGCTGATATTCCTAGCCATTACTCAAATTCTTAAGCAAGGGAGAGGGATAGTATGTCATCGAAGAGGTGCAGAGTGGAATATGTGGTTCACACATAGGAACAAAGACTGTTGCTAAGAAAATCCTAAGGATGGGGTATTATTGGTCTTCAATGGTTTCGGACGTAGAGAAGGTCATATAAAAATGCAAGAGATGCTAGTTACATGGAAACTAATCAAATGTACTGCCAACAAGGTATCAATCCATTAACACATCAATACCTTTTGATATTTGGGGTATTGACATTCTAGGAGCCTTCTCGAAAGGAGTGGGAGTATTTAGTTCCTAATTGTTGCCGGGGAGTACTTCACTAGATGGGTTGAAGCTGAGTAAAACGGCAATGATTTCATCGCCAAAAGTTCAGTCATTTGTATGGATGAACATCATATGCAGGTTTGGGATCCCCCGAGCTATGATTTCAGACAATGGACGACAATTCATTTGCAACCTGTTCAAAACTTTTCGTGAAAATCTAAACATTGAACAGAGGCTGACCTCTACAAATGCAAGAGATGCTAGTTACATGGAAACTAATCAAATGTACTGCCAACAAGGTATCAATCCATTAACACATCAGTACCTTTTGATATTTGGGGTATTGACATTCTAGGAGCCTTCTCGAAAGGAGTGGGAGTATTTAGTTCCTAATTGTTGCCGGGGAGTACTTCACTAGATGGGTTGAAGCTGAGTAAAACGGCAATGATTTCATCGCCAAAAGTTCAGTCATTTGTATGGATGAACATCATATGCAGGTTTGGGATCCCCCGAGCTATGATTTCAGACAATGGACGACAATTCATTTGGCAACCCATTCAAAACTTTTCGTGAAAATCTAAACATTGAACAGAGGTTGACCTCTACAGCTCATCCCCAAGCTAATGGACTAGCTGAGGGCACAAACAGAACTATTCTAGACTGACTTAAGAGAAGGCTCGCAAAGCTCGAGAAAAGAAAGTTGCAAACTTGCTTGGCCAAATGAAATTCCAAGCATTTTGTGGGAGTATAGAACAACACCTGGAAAAGCTACTGAAGAAAAACCATTTAGCCTATGCTTTGGTGTAGAGGCAATAATGCCAATTGAGGTCAGAATGAAGTCCCTAAGACTGACCGAATATGACTCAGTCTTAAACGAGGGGGAGATAAGGGCAGACCTCAACCCCTTTGAAAAGGTTAGAAACAAAGCAATGGAGGCTCATAGAATCTATAGGTGGCAAGTTACAAATTTTTCAACAAAAGAGTGAAAGAAAAGCATTTCACAGTTGGAGAAATGGTCCTCAAAAGGTTAGATGTTGGGAAACAGGGACAACTAACCAAGCAATAAGAGAGTTAGGAAGGACCTTATATAGTCCAAGAAGTCCACAAAGGAGGGAGCTATAAGCTCACTGATCTCAAAGGAAGATAACTCCTAAGACCTTGGAACATCTTCCATCTAAAGAAATTCTATGCCTGAGACCTCTTACAAACTTCTCGGACCTCGTAAACTTGTTATATAGCTCAAAAAACTATTTGAAAGAACCTCACTGAACAATGAGATGACCTCGGTGATTTCTTCAGCTTAGTTTGGGCAAGGCATGAATAAAAGTTAAGTCTTTTCTTTCAAGTGCCTATTTTGTATTCTTTGCCGTAAGTTTTGAAGTCATGCTAGAATTATTAAAACAAAGACAAGGTACTTGGAGATGAAGTCAAATTGATATAGAAAAAGGCCATGAATAAATTTTGTGGAAAATATTCACTACAAAACAGAAGTCTTCTTCTACAAAAATGGAGTCTTTTTCTTCCTTAATACCTTTTGAAGTCTTCAGCTAGTTCCTTCGCTGATGGTGGATAAGGGGTACATTATCTTCATCATTCTCGTCCTCCTCTGGAATGACTATTAGGCCAGAGCTGCTCGGAGGGGCCTTCTCTTCGGCAATTGTCTCTGTCCCAGCAACATTTGAGGGACCTGCAAAATAAACCAATAACATGGTTAGATGGAAGTCTACTTGAAGATGGACAAATAGCTCAAAAAAGGTCGAGTACCTTCTCCAAAACGAATATGTAGGGGATGAGAGAATTTGAGCAAATAAATCTCCACGGCAGAACACAAATATACCTTCAAGGGATATAGAAAAATTGCGTTCAACATCCAAGACGTCCCTTTCAACGACCTCAACCTCAAGAACAGCTTCCACAATTTATTTTCCCTTCCCTGAGGGGCCCTCATCAACTTGGCCAACCTAGGCTAGAACCTCTACTGCTGCGACCTCCCTCTTTGAAGCTGGATTCAAACTTTCTTGCTCCCAGGGAAGAGGAAAAAACAGCTCCAGATGAAAGAGTTGAGTATCAAACTCAAGGTCAGTCTTCATCCCTGGGTTGAGCTTCCAGAGTTTATCCACAACTTCCACGTATAGCCCCATCATTTGAGGTCGCAGCAAAGACTTAATGTACCCTGAAAGGCAAGAGTCCCCCGTCAAGCTTCTTTAGGGAGAGGCTGCCAGACTCATCACAAAGGCCCTAGAGTTCCCCTAGTTTGGCCTCAAGCTCCAAAACATGCTCCGCTTGCTGGACGCCGTGATTGATCAGCTCCTCATTCTTTTTATCAGCCTCCTTCAGAGCCGTAGACATTGTTTTGCTATCAGCTCTAGTCCCCTTGATTTCCTTGTTACACTTGTACAGAGGTCTGGCCTCCTTGTCAGCAGAAGTGTTGGCCTACTCAGCAAAGGCCGCAAGCTCGGTGTTTTCCTTTTCTAGGTAAACCTTTGCTTCCTGAAGCTCAGAAATCAAGGAGGCAAACTTCTGATCCTTTTAGCCTTCGCAGCCGGTCTCCTCAGACGCTCACCAAGGAAGACATCATTCTGCAAACAAGGGATAAAGAAGGTCAGTGTCAAAGTCAGGTTGAAACAAGAACCAACTACAAATTTATAGGAGGTTGAGGGAACTTACTGCGACATGAATGGAAGCAGTGAATTTGTCGAGCTCGTCATCAGTTAGCTGCAGGCATATCTCCAATTCAACTGAGAATGTGCACTCTATCAGAGATGCTTGGGGGTGGGGCCATTGGATTAGGGAGGCAGAAGACTCCATGGCAAGGTCAATGACCCACCTCGCAATCTTTTCAAAGGAATAGATAGCCTAGAAAGCACTCCCCAACCTCTTCAGAGTAGTAGCGACCTCTTCAATCGAGTAGCTTGGGAAGGTTGGCTTGAACCCCGAGGTCACTGGAGTCTTGCCCTTCCCGGAAACTTTCTTACCTAGTTGAGAAGAAGGGGAAGAAGAGGAGGTCGAGATATTTATCAGCCTGTCAGAAGCCTTCATGCTAGTGGCCCAAACACTCAGGTTTTCAATCAGTCCATGTCCTTTTACTTCCCCCTGGCCAGGGGAACTAGAATTTTAGTGGCAGAAGCAGGAGCAAGAGCCATTGCAGAACAAGTACTACCTGTGCCGCAGGCTCCACTTGTAGGGGCTTTGGAAGGAGCAGACTTGAACAAACAAGATGTTGCCCTCATTATTGTCAAGACAAAAAAGAAAGAGAGGTCGTTAGCATACAACTTAAAAAAGAAAAAAAAGAAAAACCTTATCCTAAAGCAAGAAATTTCGCTACCATCAGGGGATATCCCTATTGCTCCCTTGATCGAAGAGAGGTCATTGCTCTGCTGGGCTCCTTAGTCTAGCAGGGCGCAGAAAGGACTTAGGCCAGATAGGGGAAGTACATTCGACCTTGACTTTAGTAGAATTTTCCAGGTCAATCAAGAAATCCCTATGCCCGATTTGCTCACTAGGAAGTTCTGGATGCTCATTGAAGAAAGAGCGGTGCAGGTTCCAATCCGGGTAATTCTCTAGCCAGATTAAATTAGTGGGAAGACGAGTGAAAGAAAAGTGATTTTTCCACTCCCCTGCTGAAGACTGGAAAGGACCTACTAATTTGAATCGATAATTGAATTAGAGGTACCCCTTGGAAGATTTAGGGGCTGAAGAGATACCCAACTTAAAGAAGCTCCTAAACAGTTCCAGCGAAACGGGAACTCTGTAAAGATGGTAGGTCACTATGAAAGTGACCACAAGCCAGAGGGAATTCGGGACAAACTAAGCATGGGGAAAACCCCAAAAGTAGGCAATGTCCAAAAATAAAGGGTGAAGGAAGGGCAGAAGGATATCTCCCCTGAGGCTACAGACATAAAGGACTATACATCCATTACATTCGCTATAAGGACATTCGTCCTCATCAGCGGTGACAATGTCACCTTTCACTAATCCGTTTTCCCTACTGATTTCTAAGATGTTAGTGGGGTCTAGAGAAGAAGATATAGAAGAAACCTCTGACTCAGAGAGCTCATAAACCTCGCTCTTGACAGGAGGAGCTTTAGCGAAAACTGGGGAAGAATAAAAAACCCCATTCTCCAAATTAACAGGAGAAGGGAAGGGAGGCTGCCTCCTTTGAATGAAGAAAAGGTGTGTTAAACACAGAAGATACTATGAGTGACACATTAGGCATCTTCTGTTTGAAGGAAAAAGATGAAATTTTTCAAAGGAAAAGACAGAAAACTCACTCTGTAAAATCCTGGAAGATGAGAAAAGAAGTTGACTTGAGTCACTGGTTGCTCAAGCAACAAGAAGAGAAGAAGTTCAAAGTAGAAAACTCTATAAATTTGAAGTTCTTGCAAGCTATGAGAAGGTTTAGGTAAATCCTAAAATTCTAAGACTTCTAATTGATATGGAATAAGGAGTCCTTTGGGTTACTGAAATGAGTCAACCTTCCAAAGCAGAAATAGAGCGATCTTCCAAATCTGGAACAGGTCAGTTTCCCAAGACCTAAACGTGGCGACTTTCAAAAAACTGATCCAAGCAACCTTCCAAAACTGAAACGGGAGACTTTCCAAATTTAAACGGATTAGTTTTCCAAAATTGGAAAAGTCAACTTTCCCAAAACTGTAGAGGCACATCTCCTCCAAAAATAGCCATTCCAAAAAGAAACGACATGACCACTCAAGGGTCATGACTTTAAGATGGTAATTTAGGCACCACAACCTTTGAGCTTGCTGGGCCTAAAGAGGGGTAATGATGGGGGAAATAATTACAACCTGAACAAGTCAACATAAAAGGGCATGACCCAGACGAAAGTCAACCCAAATGGGCTCGGGGCCCCAACCTTCAATACCTGAAAGTTAGTATTAATTTATATGAGATAAGGAGTCCTTCAGGTTGTTGAAAAGGATCTGGTACGTCGGGAATTGAGGCAACTGCTAAAATTGATGAGGCACGTCACCTACCAAAACTAGCCATTATAGAAAAACGAAGTGACCCTTTAGTGGTCGCAACTTAAAGATGGTAATTTAGGAGCCAGGACCTTAGAGCTCGCTGGGCCTTAAGGGGTGGGGGTAATGACAGGAGAAATGGGCATGACCAGAATAAACTAACCCGAATGGGCTCAAGCCTCGACCCTAATCCCTAAAAGTCAGACTCACATGCCTTGAAGAAAGATGGGCAGCGACCTCCTACCACCGAGCTCCTAGGTCACCAACCTATAAAATGAGCTCAAGAGAGGTCTCATCGGACCACACTCTTCGACTTGGTAAGTTCCAACCCATCTCATACATCTTCCATGCCAAGACTAAATCTGCGCAACCCCTAACACACTTTATGAATCTATATTCACTCATCACGATCTCCTAGAAGTGATAGTTGAGACCTTCGATATCCAAGGGCAGGTCGCGAAATTGGTTTAAAGATCATTAGTGAGCTTGTAGCTCTCTACTAGAGACGTAAAGGGCAAGGTATCCCAACTTAAGGAAGCTCCACAAATCTAGGAGTGATTGGTGAGTTATGATACGATCTCACAAATATCCTAATTGCCTATTCTCACGTAATTGAAGAGGCCTGATCAAAGAGGTAACTCACTTGATTCGATATATTATCGAAACACACACAATCCGTAAAAAACACATAAGAGATTGAGCTAATTTACTCATGATTACTGTCTCAAAGGAGCTATCCCCAGGGCGATAGCCCTCTCTGGTGGCCTAATCCTTTTCTTCTCAGGTTGCGATTACGGACGTCATCACAGTTCGAGGTGACTTGGACGCTATTTCCAAGCTCCATCAAATATATGTCAAATTATTATTCTTTTCAATTCTCAAGAAGGCATTTATTAATCATTTTCCTATTATCCCTTTATAAATTCTAACAACTCAGTAATTAACTAAGTCCTTTAAAAATTTGATGGGAAAAAAGGGTATGACCCGAACAACCCACTCCGGATAACCTCAAATACCAACTCAAATAAGAAAGATCTGATCCAACATTAGTGACGCAGAGCTTGCCCACAAAGATATTCAGGAGGGCCCACGCAGGTCCAAGAGGCTGCAGGAGAAGTTTCAAGGCAATCAGAGATGAACCGGAGAAGTTCAGAAAAGTTTCTAGGGCCGAATCGTAAAACCTGAAAAGTTGTGGGAGTGTCAGAATGGGCTTAAATTTGACGGGTCGATCTGGGACCGTCTAGGGAGCAATACTCATTGTTACACTATGACCTAAGCCGTTTTTTGGCCATCCGGGGTCATCTGGGTAGACTTTTGGGCCTTTTATAAGCTTTTGGGGTATTTTTGTAATTTTTCCTATTTTCGGTTTAGGGTTTATTTATTGCCGTTCTTGTTTGTTTTTTCGGCAGACTTTGTTTTTTTCATGAAGCTTTGAGTTTTCAGTCAATAAATTCGATTATCTTAGTGTCTCAAGAATATTGACGTTTTATTCTTGATTCACCCTTTCCTGTAATAAAGCTTTCGAGTGAAGTTGATTGCAGTTGAGGTTCTATATTTTCCCCACCATAATTTTCGTTTTGGTATCAGAGCCGAGATCTACGATGTCAGGAGTTGATCCAACCATAGCCATGATTTTGGAAAAATTGCGCAGCAGCCGAGTAGATCGCTAACGGGAGATGCAGTGACTCATTGAGCGTCAGGATCGACAGGACCAGCAGATGCAAATTCTTCATCCGATGCTGCAGCGGATGATAGTCGAGAATCCGCCAGCAAAGCAGAACGTTGAACAACTCGCGGGGGCGGAGGCGACGGCATAGGGAAAGGTGGTCATTTGAATCCAGGGGCAGTGGCGGCTAGAGGCGATTACGTGCCGCGATAGGATTCAGGGATTAAACTTGAGATTCCGCAGTTTACCGGGAGTTTGGCGTCGGAAGAATTTTTGGATTCGTTGAGCACCATGGATGAATTGTTCGCGTTGAGAGAAGTCCCTGACAATAAGAAGGTAGGGTTGGTCGTGATCAGATTCAAAGACAGAGCCGCAGCATGGTGGCAGTCTTTTCGGTATCAGCGATATTTGGATGGGATGCCAATTTTAGACGATTGGAACGAATTGAAGAGAGAGATGCGGCAGGAGCTTTTACCATTCAATTATCGTCTGACCTTGTTTCGAAATTTAAAGACTCTAACACAAGGGACAAAAAGTACAGAAGAACACACGTTGGAATTTTACCAGCTGGTAGCACGAAATCAACTCCGTGAGACACAGGAGCAACTTGTAGCTCGCTATTTACATGGCCTCCGACCCGCCATCCAGGACGCCCTCTAGGTGCATTCTTTCAGTAACATTATGGATGTACAGACAAAGGCAAGGGTGGTGGAAGAGAGCTTGACGCGAGCTAGCAGCGAGGGAGTAACATTCGGTAGAGGATCCCCTACTCTTCCGCGGAATCCAACGGCAAATAGCCTAGCGTCAACTTCTTCGTCAAGGGTTTTCAATCCGCCTACTCCACAGGGACGTAGTTCAGGGCAGTCGAGCCAGGAGACGGTGTTTTCCTAAATTGACTTGAAGAGCGGGTATCATCAGATAGGGATCAAGCCAGGAGACGAATGGAAAACAGCTTTCGAGACGGAAGACAGCATATTCGAGTGAACGGTGATGCCATTTGGATTCTCCAATGCACCAAGCACGTTCCTGAGGGTCATGAATCAGGTACTTCGGCCTTTATTGAACAGCTTTTGATGATATACTGGTGTATAGTTAGACAAATGAGGATCATATATAGCATTTACGATTGATTCTAACAAGTCTAAGGGACCATAGTTTATTTGCAACTCGCAAAAAGTGTGAGTGGATAACAGATAGCCTTATATTTCTGGGATTCACGGTTTCGGCCAAGGGGATATTTCCTGAGGAATCAAAGATTCAAGCAGTCCGAGAATGGCCTCAACCACAAAATGTCACAGAGGTCAGATCATTCCACGGCTTGGCTAGTTTTTACAGGCGATTCATCAAGAATTTCAGTGTTATTATGGCCCCATTGACGGACCTCTACAATGCCAAGGAGTTTACGTGGACTAAGGAGGCTCAGCGAGCATTTGAGGAGATCAAAGACAAGTTAACCAGTGCGCCTGTCTTAGCTTTTCAAGATTCTGGGAAGATTTTCGAGGTAGATTGTGATGTCTCCAAAGTCGGGATTGGAACGGTTTTGAGTCAGGAAGAAAGACCCGGGGCATTCTTTAGGGAGAAATTGGGTGGTGCTGAATTATGCCATTGTTCGAGCACTTCAACATTGGCGACATTACCTCATTCAGTGGGATTTTGTATTGTATTCAGACCACCAGGCGTTGAAATTCCTTCAAGGACAACACAAGCGTCATGTCCGTCATGCCAAGTGGATCACCCTGTTGCAGGAATTCACCTTTACCCTTAAGCACAAATCGGGAATTATGAACAAGGTGGCAGACGCTTTGAGTAGACGTCATTCACTACTGAACATGATGAAGATTGTCACTTTAGGCTTTGAGAGCCTACAGGAGGATTTGCGGTGTGATACTAATTTTGGACAGGTGGTGCAAGATGTCGAGCAACAACTCCGAAGCAATTTTGTACTGCATGAGGGATATCTTTTCCAAGGTAACTCCCCGTGTATTCTAGATACTTCTCTACAACTATTGATTGTCTAGGAATTGCATGCTCAAGGGCATTTTGGGAAAGATAAGACTGCTGGTTTGATTAAGGACCGTTTTTATTGGCCTAGGACTGATAAATACTTTCAGGATTATGTAAGAAGATGTCGAATCTGTCAAGTATCAAAGGGCAGCAGTAGTAATCAGGTTCCATTGCCAAATCCGGAAGAGCTTTGGTCGGATGTGTCCATGGATTTTGTTCTCGGATTACCAAGAACGCATAAAGGATTTGACAATATTTTTGTTGTGGTGGACCGATTTAGTAAGATGGCCATTTTTATAGCTTGCAAAATGAATATGGATGCTAGAAGAATAGCGGAGCTATACTTTATTTAGGTGGTTCGGCAATTTGGTCTACCTAGGACTATTTTGTCTGATAGGGATACCAAATTCATGAGTCATTTTTGGCGAGAACTTTGGAAAAGACTGGGGACGACTTTAAAATTCAGTAGTCCATATCATCCTCAGACAGATGGACAGATTGAAGTTGTGAACAGATCGTTGGGCAATATGCTGCGAGCTCAAATCAAGACTTACGGCACTTGGGATTCTCTCCTTCCCAAGATTGAGTTTGAATTTAATTGTTTACTTAACAGATCTACTCAATAATCTCTTTTTCAGATTATGTATGGCTGGAATCGCAGGAGTCCGATCGACCTAGCACTTCCCGATGATGGGACGGTGTCTAAGACTGTGGAGGAGCGGATTGTGGATTTGCAGGCCATCCACGCTGCGGTGAAGTCCAATTATACACGTTACAGAGAAGAGGCAAACCTAACTCGACGAGATGTTCAATTCGACGTGGGAGATCTCGTCTAGGTGACATTGACCAAGGAGCGATTTCCGTTGGGTACCTATCACAAACTCAAAGACCGGAAGATTGGCCCCTGTCAAGTTTTGGAGAAGCTAGGAACCAACGCTTATCGGCTTGAGCTTTCAGATGATCTGTGCATTTCTAATGTTTTCAACATACAACATCTATCCCATTTTCATGTGGACAATTCTAGCTTGAGGACAAACTCTTCTGAAGAGGGGGAGCCTGAAGTAGAGTTTGCCCATGAAGATATTCGGGAGGGCCCACGCAGGTCCAAGAGGCTGCAGGAGAATTTTCAAGGCAATCGGAGATGATCCGGAGAAGTTTGGAAAAGTTTCTTGGGCCGAATCGTAAAACCTAAAAAGTTGTGGGCGCATCAGAATGGGCTCAAATTTGACAGGTCGATCCGGGACTGTCTAGGGAGCAGTGCTCACGAGTAAACTGTGACAAAAGCCATTTTTTGGCCATCCTAGGTCATCTGTGTGGACTTTTGTAATTTTTCCTCTTTTCAGTTTAGGGTTTATTTATTGCCGTTCTTGTTTGTTTTTTCGGCAAACTTTGTTTTTTTCATGAAGCTTTGAGTTTTCAGTCAATAAATTCGATTATCTTAGTGTTTCAAGAATATTGCCGTTTTATTTTTGATTCTCCATTTCCTGTAATAAAGTTTTCGAGTGAAGTTGATTACAGTTGAGGTTCTATATTTTCCCCACCATAATTTCCGTTTTTGCGTCAATTGGTATCAGAGCCGAGATCTACGATGTCAGGAGTTGATCCAACTATAGCCGCGATTTTGGAAGAATTGCGCAGCAGCCGAGTTGATCCAACGGGAGATGCAGCGACTCGTTGAGGGTCAGGATAGACAGGAACTGCGACAGGACCAGTTGATGCAAATTCTTCATCAGATGTTGCAGCGGATGACAGTCGCGAATCTGCCAGCAGAGCAAAACGTTGAACAACCCACGGGAGGGCTAGTCGCCCACGGTGGCGGCGGCACAGGTAGAGGTGGAGATGGCAATCCAGCGGCGGTGGCGGCTATAGGCGATTACGTGCCGGGATTGGATTCAGGGATTAAACTTGAGATTCGGCAGTTTACCGGGAGTTTGGCGTCGGAAGAATTTTTGGATTGGTTGAGCACCGTGGATGAATTGTTCGCTTTGAGAGAAGTCCCTGAGGATAAGACGGTAGGGCTGGTTCAAAGACAAAGCCGTAGCATGGTGGCTGTCTTTTCGGTATCAGCGATATTTGGATGGGATGCCAATTTTGGACGATTAGAACGAACTAAAGAGAGAGATGCGGCAAGAGTTTTTACCATTCAATTATCGTCAGACCTTGTTTCGAAATTTACAGAGTCTAACACGAGTTACGAAAAGTGTAGAAGAATACATATTGGAATTTGACCGGCTGGTAGCACGAAATCAACTTCGTGAGACATAGGAGCAATTTGTAGCCCGCTATTTACATGGCCTCCGACCAGCCATCCAAGATGCCCTACAGGTGCATTCTTTCAGTAACATTATGGATGTACAGACAAAGGCAAGGGTGGTGGAAAAGAGCGTGATGCGAGCTAGCAGCAGGGAAATTCGGTAGAGGATCCCCTACTCTTCTGCAGAATCCGATGGCAAACAGCGTCATCTTCTTCGTCAAGGGTTTTCAATCCGCCTACTCCACAAGGACGTAGTTCAGGGCAGTCGAGCCAGGGACCAGGGCCGTAGCAGATGGATCCACCGGTTAACAAAGCAAATATCATCTGCCACCGGTGCCAATAGAAAGGTCATTATGCTTATGAATGTCCCCGTCTAAAGTCGGAATTATTGATCCAAGAAAGAATTGCAGAGGAGTATGTCAGAGAGTTCGAAGATGCTGAGATAGCAGAGGGGGAAGAGTACATCGTGGCACTAGAGGATGTAAGAGGAGAGAGCTTGGTTCTGCGTCGAATTTGTTTAGCTCCATGGGCAAGTCGGAATATTTTCAGTACCCGTTGTACCATTGGAGGGAAGGTCTGCAAAGTAATCATAGACACGGGAAGTTGTGAAAACGTAATTTCACAGGAAGCTGTTCAGAAACTAAATTTCAAGACGAAGCCACATAGTAAGCCCTACAAACTCGGATGGTTGAACAAAGGAAAAGTGGGGCAGGTAGATCAGAGATGCAGGGTAGAATTCTCCATTGGGCCGCAGTATACTTGTGTTGTTTATTGAAACAGAGGTGCTGGTAAATCAGAGATGTAGGGTAGAATTCTCGATTGAGCCGCAGTATACTTGTGTTATTTATTGTGATGTGGTGCCAATGGATGCCGCACACCTACTACTAGGGCAACCATGGCAATATGACAGCAAGGTGGTATATGATGGTTTAACGCTTTGCTATACTATTAACAAAGGCGGCAAGAAGGTGGTATTGCAACCAATGCGGGATTCTTTTGCAGAAGGAAAGAAGGCTATTATTTGTGTACCCCGCAAGGAGTTTGAGGCAGAGCTTGGTGAAGCCGTGGTTTGTTTTGCATTAGTTCCAACCACGGTGGAAGGATTAGCTGAGCAGAAAGAAGAGGTGAAAATTGCAGAAAAAGTGAAAGAAGTCTTGATGGAGTTCGATGACTTACTACCAAAGGAGTTGGCACCAGGATTTCCCCCAATGGTTGACGTTCAGCACCACAATGATTTGATTCCGGGAGCTGTCCTACCAAACCAGGTGCATTACCGCCTATCTCCACAACAACATGAAGAGTTGAGGCACCAAGTGAACGATCTGTTTGATAAGCAATACATCCAGGAGAGTGTCAGTCCTTGCGCCGTACCAGCTATGTTGGTGCTAAAGAAGGACGGAAGTTGGAGGATGTTCGTAGACAGCCGTGCAATAAATCGAATCACCATCAAGTATCGTTTTCCAATTCCGAGACTTGATGACATGCTGGTTCAACTTAGTAGGGCGACGGTGTTTTTCAAAATTGACTTCAGGAGTGGATATCATCAGATAAGGATCAAGCCAGGAGACGAATGGAAAACAACTTTCAAGACTCCAGTTGGCTTATTCGAGTGGATGGTGATGCCATTTGGACTCTCCAATGGTGCAAGCACGTTCGTGAGGGTCATGAATCAGGAACTTTGGCCTTTCTTGAACAGCTTTGCCGTTGTTTATTTTGATGATATACTGGTGTATAGTTAGATAGATGAGGATGATATACAGGATTTACGATTGATTCTAACAACTCTAAGGGACCATAGTTTATTTGCAACTCGCAAGAAGTGTGAGTGGATGACAGATAGCCTTGTATTTCTGGGATTCATGGTTTCGGCCGAGGGGATATTTCCTGAGGAATCGAAGATTCAAGCAGTCCGAGAATGGCCTCAACCACGAAATGTCACAGTGGTCAGCTCATTCCACGGCTTGGCTAGTTTTTACAGGCGATTCATCAAGAATTTCAGTGTTATTATGGCCCCATTGACAGACCTCTACAACGCC